>JXTC01000010.1:1676170-1811160 GCA_002914845.1 Trema orientale
CATTCCTACATTGCTTATATCATACCTTCAAAGTGTTCAAATCAATTTTTGTGAACCAAACTTTCAAATCCACTTTTTCACAAAAATCCATTGAGTCAAACTAGATCATATCTTGTGTGTTCATCTATTCTCACTAGGTCTACCTTGTATTATCTAAATTATTGTGAGAGACTCTAGTTGAGAGTATCAACAAAAATCCAAAATTACATTTGTGAGGTGAGGTTGACACCAGATTCATAAACAACCCAGTTTAGGTGAGATTGACACTGGAGTCTAAACAATCCGTGTTAGGAGTGATAGAGCCAGATTCAAGACTATTGTAAAGGCATGAGTGTGCCTAAGGAGAAAGCACTTGTTGTGTAAAAGGGGTGATCAAGCCCATTCTCTTGATCAAATAGTGGATAGCTCAAAGCGGGTTGCCAAGAGCCGAGGACGTAGAAATAGTGTTTGCATTTCTCTATCTTTATCTCCGTTTCATTTATATGCAATTAATCTATTTTTTACTTGATTGTTTCATTTACTTGCATTATTTATGAAGAATTTTTAAAATAGTCTACAAAAGTTTTTAAAACCTAATTCACCCCGCTCTTGGGTTAGTTAGCCTTGGACTTACATTTTCTAAATAAAAATAATATATATTATAAATATAACGTCAATTTCTAAGTTTTTTAAAGCAAAAAAGTTCCAAAATTTAATAAGTTTGGGCCAAAGAGTTTAAAGATATTAAGAATTTAAGGCAAAACTCATATCCAATAGAAAATCATTAGAATTGAAGAAAGAAAAATATAGTTTAGGTATATACCAATCATAACTTTTGAGTTATATATTTTGATATAATTTGAGTAGATACTAATTTAATTAAAATATAATTTAACTACAAAAATTTAAATTAAGTATATCATTATACTCACGTAGACTTTAATATTTTAATTTAGATTTATTTTTATATAAAAGTTAGTTTTTATATAAAAGTTATCTCAATTTTCAAATAATTTCTTTCTATTACATAATAATTAACAATTCATAATTCATAATTACTAAAAAAAAATATGTCTAATAGTATTAAAACAACTAAATTTGCGGAAAAAAAATCAATAATGAGAACAATTATGGAACACGAAAGTTAAATAGAAATAATTAGGTTTGCAATCATATATGATATAAAAAATATACAATGTTCACAAGAATAATATAATAAAAAATAAGCACGATTATGGATTAAAATATCATAATACCTAAAATGGGGTACAATTAGTACGAAAATAACATAATATCGAAAAGGAGCACGATTAGGCATGAAAATAGTACAATATCGGAAACAAGTATGATTAGGCACTGAAAATAGCCCAATACTGAAAAGAGGTATAATTAGGCATAATAATAGCATAATACCAAAAACGGAAATAATTGGGCACGAAAATAGGCAAACACGATAATGACACGTTAACGGCACGATTATAGTACAAAATCGGATACGAATACAATGCATACACATAGGAACCGAGCACGACATGACATAAGTACTAATTATACTCAGATTGACACAACACAAACCACAAATATACCACAACTAAATATATATAGATCGACGCGACACAACCGATTAACATCTATAATCATAAGATATAAATGAATGTAGAAAATGACTCTCGTGGCATATACCATGCATTGCTTAGAAAAGCAGTGATCGATAAAGTTAATGATCCTACGCTGGAATATAGTCTATTTATATTTTTTTCTCTTTGTTGCCACTTGGCACGCTCACTACGTGGATGAATTTATTAAATACTCAATCTTCAGAATGGCTTAATTGATAAACTTTCGGTTCACTAAAAAAGACATCATATACTGATGAAAAGGATTTGACGGGTCACGGGTCTAAACAGATTTTAATATTTATCCATCCATACTTTTGTTTTTTTTGGTGAAAAAAAAGAAGGAAACAAAGGATGGCCTACACAGACCCGATCAATACCTTTTTTTTTTTTTTTTGTTAAACTCAATACCTTTCTTTACTTAATGAGCATCATATACTAAGATTCAAGAGACTAGTCTACCTCCGAGCCAAAAAAAGAGACTAGTTTACCCAAAAATTTGATTAAGTTGGACTGGCTTTTACGAATAGTGCAACTATTTTATTAATTTATAGCTTTCGGGGGACCATCTTCTTTAGTAAGAATTACCCTTTCTCGTTTTGATTTCCTCCAGGAACAAGGAAAATTTCACGTCAAACATAAAAGGTAAAGCTAAGAACCTTTGATTTATTTATTTTTATGGAAACGAAATAATTCTGCCCTTCCAGTAATGATTTAGATAGCTTTAAAAAGAATCTACGTTTTGAACAATAACCACCTTTTACAGATTTTCACTCCGCATTTTCTTTTTTCCGCTTTCTTTTTTTCTTTTAGCTTTTCAATTCTCTATTTGTAAAACATGCGTCACCCTTGATTTATATGCGTGGGCTCTTTGTCCACTCAGTTCCTGATTTATGTGTTGTGTTTGTTAATTTGTTTCTTTTTTATATATATATTTTTTATTTTTGCTGGGATAATTTTCCCCAACCAATAAAAAAAAAACACGTGGCAGATTGTATAAACTAGAGACGACTGGTCGTACTATCAAGGGTCGGCAACCCAAGCATGTGGTCGAGCGGATTAGTATCGAACAAAGACGGCCTATAGAGAACCACTTCCGAACAATCGAACCATGTGTTCATCATGACCAAGCGTTGCAGTGAGGATGCTGACATGGTCAGAGTTAGTAAGTTATCCGGTCTGGAATGCCATGAATAGGTCAGAGTTGGTAAGTTATCCTGGTGCTAATTTCGGACTTGCCTTTCAAAGTGTTTGGGTGCATTGTTTTTTTTTCATATATCTAGTCATCTTAGATCTAAACTGGATCCTAGGGCTGAAAAGTATATTTTTATTGTATATACTGCAAGTAAAAAAGGCGACAAGTGTTTTAATCCAAAAACTAAGAAAATACATGTTAGTATGGATATTGCATTTGTTGTGAACCAATCATTTTTTAGCCCAACTTCTCTTCAAGGGGAGAAAGAGAGTGAAGATCAGTTTTGGCATACTTCGACATCTTTACCTAATGTTATTTCAGAAACTGAAATTTTTGATAACTTACTTAAAATCTAGGAACCAGATGCTTTAGATAAAAAAAAAAAGATGCTAATCTTCCATCCTAAAGTACTATTAAACCTCAAACAGGGGGAGAAACTCTACCTAATGAACTTACTTCTGAGCTACATATTTATACAAGACAAAGGTATCATCGAGATATAGAAGTTCATCCTATAGAGTAGCGTCTATCAAGACCCCCTGAGATTGGTCATTTAGATAATCCAGATACTTTTTCTTCTTCTTTTCATTCTATTGACCCTACTAATGATTTTTCAAATCTCAATATTCTTATAGCTCTTAGGAAAAGTGTCAGATCTTGTACCCAACACCCTATAGCTAAATATCTATTCTACCATGGACTTTCCGAAAATTATAGAACCTTTATATCCAATATTTCTAACTTAATTGTACCAAGAACCATCCAAGAAGCTCTAAATTATCCGAATTAGAAATTAGCAGTTCAAAAAGGGATAAATAATTACAACAAAAAAGGCCTTTCAAAGCGCTTATAAAGTGCCTTGAAAGGCCTTTCACGGTGCTCTTAAAAGCGCATTGGTTCCGGATACCGTAATAGACTCTGGCTACTAAGGCGCTTATAAAGTACCGAAGAAGACCTACCAAGGTGCCTGACAGGCACCGTGGCAAGTCTTCCACGGTGCTTTATAAGCACCTTGATATCTCCTGGATACCAAGGCACTTTTTGAGTGTCGTAGTACATATTTCCAGAGAGTATTTTTAATATATAGAGAATTTTATAAATAAAATCCAAATCCATTACATACACCAAATATTTCAAATAGAACGGGGTAGAAATACAAATTTATATACTAATATTAAATAAAAATTACGAACTTAACAATATAACATAATTTAAATGAACAAAGTCTAGGGACCTCAAATGAGAAATTGTATTAGTTCTTCGACCCATTCTTTAAGAAGTCCATTGATATCACTTTTTGTATAGAAATTTTGTTCATTAAACTACAAATTCAAACACCCTATTTGTTAGAAAATGATCAATCAAACTCTTAATTAGAAGAGAATTAATAAAATATACAAGTTGCATACCATTGTGGTAAATGATTTAATATTGGCTTGTTCAATGATTTTTCTCATAAATTTACATATGTAGAATCCGCATTTAATACTTACCAGTTGTCTTGGGCAGTATACATAAGATTTGAAAAAATAAGTAGTTTTAATTAATCTTCTACCCAATAAGTGTTATTTATTTAAGTTTAGTACCTTTATTGGCTTATAAACCGGATCATTTGGTCTTCCTTTCTTCTCTTTTTCTACATTATAAATGTTGAATGCACTTTGAATTGGAAATGAATTACAAAAAATAAAAGATTAGCAACCATAATTGAAATACCTTAAAAAACTTAATTATAACAAAATAACTATTAGAGAACTTACTTGATCATTGTTAAACTAATTTCCTCACGGGGAGGTAAGCCTAGAGGATCTAGAAACCATACATAATCTTTAAGAGAATAAATCACAAGCAACAACTAATGTTCCGTACTCATAAAATTGATGATAAAGATTATCCATATATAATCTACTCGCCAACATTCATTCCTTATCAATTCTAAGTACATTTTGGGGAAAAAAAAAAACTTAAACAAATTTTTATTTGTAAAGAAGACCTTATATTGAACAACTAACATAACAAACTAGATTATACTTATTTTTGACATAGTCTCCTTTATTTCAAATAAGTAACCAATCATATAAACACATATCAACAGAAATAATGAACTCAAAGATTCATACACAATTATAACATTATCATTATATCACCACAATATATGATTTCTCATAACATATCTCTTCTAAATTAGACTTTCCTAAATGAAAATATAAAACTATTGAAAATGATGACATAATCTAGGCCAAGAAACAATTGAGGCAACATACCTCAAATTATTAATATATAAGTAATCTCCGTACTTCGAACTTCTACTAAAACCTATATATAAAAAAAGATAAAAATAATTCAATATCTAAAATTCAAACCACTTAAAATTTGAAAATTCAAAAACTTGAAATAAATACAAATGCAAAATACGATTTATAACAAATAACAAATTAAATTAAAACCTGCATTAACCATGTATATAAAAAAAATTAAAAATAAAAAACAATTGCAAACTAGATCTCAAGTTAATTTAATCTCTAACTACCTAAAACATAAAATAAAAATTGAGACAACATACCTTCAATCCCAAAATTTTATAACTAAATGAACTTCACACTTCACCTAAAGTATTTTTAAAAAATGGATATATCAATATCTACATTCTATAAGACAATAAACTATAATAACATAAATTCGGATTAATTCATACTAAAATAGAAAAATATAGCTAAAAAATTAAATTTCTAGTAAATAAACAACCAAAGTAGCACTTACAAGAGTTTAAATTGTCAATGCATAGCCAAGAAATTTCAATTTGATAATTTTGGGTTCTAAATAAACACACACTCAAACATAACCTAAAACATAAAATTTATACAAATTAATAAGTCAAAACCATAGTTAAAATAATAGGTAAAAAAATTTAAGTGACACAAATGAGTTGGATTACCTTTTTCTTCGAAAAAGATTGGTATATATATGGAAGGTTAAGATTCTAAATCAACACATAGCCTAAAATATGAAATTTTCACAAATTAATAGGTTAAAATCATAGTTAAAAAAAATAAGTAATCTTAATTTAGTGATAAAAACAAGTTTAAAAGATTGGAAATACCTCTTTGGTAGGAAAATATAGTGTATTGGAGCATGGAGGTGCAGTTGGGCTTAGAGAGAACATGAGTTGAGCAAAAGAGAGCAAAATGCTCTCTAGGGTTCGCGATTTGGAGCCCTTATACAGAGCCCTTATCATGGGGCCTATAGGCTTTCACGACACTTATAAAGCACCGTGAAAGACATTCACCTATCACGGTGCCTAAAAAGCACCGTGGTAGGTAAATGTATTTCACGGCGCTTTATAAGCACCGCGAAAGACGACGTTCACCTACCACGGCGCCTTTTTAGACACCGTGGTAGGTGAATGTCTTTCACGGCTCTTGTGGTTGCTTATGCTTTTACCACGACGCGTCCATACACATGCCGTCGTAAAGGATTTTTTTAGTAGTGCTCTTCAGAAGAATGCTACTTAGGAGATTACTGAGTTACCAAAGGAGAAAAAGACTATGGAATGTAAATGGGTATTCAAAATTAAATGTAAGGCTGGTGGCAATGTAGAAGCTAAGTGGTTTACACAAACCTAGTATTGACTGCCAAGAAAATTTTGCACCAATAGCCAAGATAAACTCAATTCAAGTTCTATTCTCTTTAGCTGTTAATTTCAACTAGCCTTTAAACCAGTTGGACTTGAAGAGCGCTTTTTCAAATAGAGATTTGGAAGAAGAAGTGTTTATGGATCTACCACCTGGTTTTGGAGATAAGTTTGGTAGAAATAAAGTTGTAAATTGAGGAAATCATATTACGGGCTTAAGCAATCATCTGGGGCATGGTTTGAATGCTCTGGGAAGGCCGTAAATTAAAGGCCATGACTACAATCAGGGTTAGATTGATCATACTTTATTCTACAAGCACTTAAAGGAAGGAAAGATTGCTATTTTAATTATTTATGCTAATGACATAATATTGACACGTGATAATAGTATCGAACTTGAGAAGCTAAAGAATATTCTTGCTAGAAAGTTTGAAATCAAAGATTTGGTTGACTTGAAATACTATCTTGGAATGGAATTTGCTATGTTAAAGAGAGGTATTTTTATTTCACAATGTAAGTATGTTCTTGACTTACTTAGTGAAACTGGTCTACTAGGGTGCAGAGCCACCGAAACACCCATTGAACCTAATCTAAGGTTACAATCAGCTAAACCTGATGAGTTAACCAATAGGGATCAATTCAAACTACTAATCGGAAAAATAATTTATCTCTCACATACTCGACCAGATATAGCTTTTACAGTTAGTGTGGTGAGTGAATTCATGTATTCACTAGGACTTGAACACTATGACGCAGTTTGTAGGATTCTGAGGTATCTAAAGGGAACTCAAGGAAAAGGTCTGTTGTTTGAAAATCATAGACATTTATAAGTACAAGTTTACTCTAATGCAGATTGCGCAAGTAGTGTAACTGATAGAAGGTCTCTAACTATTGTACATTTATTCTAGGAAATCTAGTTACATGGCATAGTAGGAGAGAGAATGTGGTAGCAAGAAGTAGCGCAAAAGTTGAGTTTAGAGCTGTTGCTTATGGTATTTGTGAAGTCTTATGGGTCATAAAATTATTGAAGGAACCGAAGGTTACAAATCCGATACCTATGGAGGTTTACCATGACAACAAATTAAGCTGCCATATCTATTATTCATAATCCAGTTTTCCATGAAAGAAAAAAACATGTTGAAGTAGACAAACATTTTATCAAAGAGAAACTGGAAAATGGGTTAGTTTGCATGCCTTATATTCCAAACATGGAACAAGTTGCTGATATATTAACTAAGGATCTACCGAAGAAAGAACTTGAGAATATAATTGGTAAGCTAGCTATGAAAGACATATTCAAAATAGCTTGAGGGGGAGTGTTGGAAAACTTTGGTGATTTGATTAAACCTAAACTTCTAAAACTTTAGGGTTTATTCGCTATAATATATTTGTATATCTAGCTGTGTAAATGTGTACATTTTAGGATACTTATCGCTAGAAATCAGATTATACTTATTTGTTTTTTTTTCTTTTCTGTAGTTTCTCTTTCTCTGTAAATTCTAAGTATTGTAATACCTATTATTAATTAATGAGAATCATATGACTTTGACTTTTAGATTAAAGTTTATAGGTCTGGCCAGGTTCATTTAGTCCAAGGAACTACTACTATACCCCGCAGACCATTCGCAGAATGTTAAAATCTGAATTCGATTCACAAAGCAGTTATTACAATAGACATTTAGTTCATTCACGGAGACGCTGATAGTTAGCCCAATCACCTACTCTTTATCCATGCAAAGGGTAGGTAAGATTCTTTTCTATCTATCTCCTTAGGGGACATGTGACTATCAACCCTATTATTTTGGAACTACGAGGCCACTATAAATCGAATGTTATAAGCTGTCACAATTCTCTAAAACCCTAATTATATCTTATTTTTTTCTCTTTTCTCATACACCTAAAGAATACTCAATACCATTACTATTCGTCTACTATTCATATAGTACTTATTTTCGTATCACACTAATATTTTTTCTAGAATAGATTTGACGGGTACCACATTGGTACCATCCTTAATAACTAGTAAAAAATTCATCAACAACCTTATTCAAGGTTGTATAGATCACATCTAAATCAAATATGAGTTTTGGCTTCCTTTAAGAAGAATCACTTGAAGGCGTATAGCACGCGTTGGTTTACAGACTAAATTCCACAGTAATAATTTTGGTGTGGTTTTCTATAGTTATCTTCTAGATCTGAGACTTCTGTGATTAATATTTGGTGAATTTTATGTAGTGTAGGATCTAGTTTTGCAAAAAGATCGGTCACAATGTCAATAAAAAAAACTAAGTCTGTAATAGAGGTGATTCTAAAGAGCGAAAAAATATCCTTTATAAAGCTCCAGTGATACCTTGTTTGATTTTAGAGGAAAGTTTCCTCTATGATCGTTAGTCAAATACGTACAACGGTTTAACTATTATTTTTTATTATAATTAGTTTTTCGTAATACGATTTTTGGTTTTATCAACTATTTATTTGTTC
The DNA here is from genome assembly GCA_002914845.1 of Trema orientale. Taxonomy (NCBI): domain Eukaryota; kingdom Viridiplantae; phylum Streptophyta; class Magnoliopsida; order Rosales; family Cannabaceae; genus Trema; species Trema orientale. Next base: position 1,685,073 of record JXTC01000010.1, read on the forward strand.
TAATGGGTTATTTCTAATATGATTTTGTATCAAGTAGCTTATTATATTGAATTATTTATTTGATTATAAAATTTCAATTCGAATATTTTTATATAAATTCTAATTCGAATATTGATAAAAGAAAAAATTAGCTCTTCAAATTATATTTTTAAATCCTTTCACACTTGGGGATTTCTGTAATAATAATAATATTAACACCTGGGCATTTTCCATGGTAAGGTGCTCACCTACCACCTATATATGTTTATATTATTCGATTACATTGTTTTAATCATCATTTATTATAAAAATCATAATCAACTACTATTTAAATCTATAAAATTCAAATGAAAATTTAACTTCAGAAATGTGTCGTCTTGATCGGAGTTTGGAGTATTTTCCTAAACAGACGCGGTTGAGAAATATGAGTCGATAGTAATACTTGACCCAGGGGGGAGCGTGTGTAGGGGTTTTGAAATATTGATCATTTGACTTACCGTAGAATTGCCTTAAACATACAAGGGTTGAGAATTAGGAGTTGAGTATGTAATACCTAACAGGGGAAAAATAATAATTTGTTGAGAAGGACAAAATTTTCTAAATGGAATTACAAATATAAATTTTGAAAAATCGTGTCATTCTTGAAATAATGACTCGATTATTTGGCCATTTGCTAAATTTATCAATATCTTAACAATATTGGTCATGTACATTGTTACATACACTTGGCCCTGTGTGCTGAGGGGTTCCAAAATCTCTTTGTTTGTCTAAATTTTAGTAGTTTTTGTTCCAAAAAAAAAGTGGTGGTAGCTTGTTGACGTATTTTTATGTAGTCACACTTCCCCCAAATGTGAGATCCTTAGTTTGAATTCCGTTCTGGAATTAAGTTTTCGAAAAATTAGAGAGACTCCGATAGAATCATGCCGCTTAATGCGCAAGAGCATAGTTTCTTTTGCCTTGGCAAAACGCTGAATCAGCGCCCTGAGATTATTCCACAGCCCCAGGAGGGTCCAAAAGAAGATTTCACTTTCAACTTTTGTTAAATTGAATTATTGCAACGTTGAGTCGACCATTAATGTCAAACAAACCAAGTACTGATGTTCAACCACCCCATATGCGCCAAATATGCAAATAGCATATGCTATGTTTGAAATTGTGTTATGTGTTATGGCCCAAATCCAATATCCCAATTAATCAAAAAATGCAAGTCCACTTTTTGGTGGGTATTTATGTCCCACTTTCAAGCCCCCCTAATAGTCTTCTTGTGTTATCTTCTGTCCCACTTTGAAGGCCCCCTAATAGTCTTCTTATGTTATCTTTTTGAATCGAAGAGTTCTTTTTTCTTTTTCAAAAAAAAAAATGTACACATATTCTTTTTTTTTTCCATGTAATTTATTTCTACCACAATCAATGGGAACAGTCTAGAATGAAAGGCCGGAACTTTTATCTTGCTTTGAACTACAGACACTAGTGTGGACAAACACTAATATTTACTTGCAAAGTGGATGGTTGTATTGCAAGCTTGATATTCAAGGATCAAGCCAGTGAGGATACGTATTACTTATGTAAGAAGACATAAGGAGATAATACTTTTGTGGTGAATACTAGTAAATTTAAACTATATGATCAGCAACAAGGGGCTAGTACCAAATACTCAAAAAAATAATTGTGAAGTATAATAAATATGGTGCATATTAAGGATTTTTAAAGTATACCGTGCATAAGCTAATTATAAAGGTTTAGCTAGTATACCAACTACAACAAAAGACAACCGAACAAAAAAAAAACTATAGCAAAAGACAAAAAATAATTAGCACGTTTTAGACTCTTGTATTTAACAATTATTTTCGTTACTTCGATGATATTATATTGTTGATAAACTAATTCATTTTAAGGAAATTATTGATAAAACTTTATCTCAGCAATTAATTAATAAGAGAAATTGGACATATAAGACTAAGGTTCAACTTTGATCAACATTCTTTAATCGTATTAATTTCTCTATCATCAAATTATTCAAAAGTAAGCTTCCTAGGTTAGTGGGGCTTGATTGGTGAGTATATCAATTTTAGCTAAAAACTCGAGTTTCCCGTAGAATTCCACCATAATATCTTGAACCAAGCTCATGACTGTAAATTTCGAGTCAAAGCAACATAATACCTGCCACACATGAGCTTGTCCTGGCAAGTGGGAAACATTGGGACGTGTAAAAATAAGGGAGAAAAAATAGAGCTGCAGCCTGCATTACTGTTGAACATAGCGAATATTAATGTGAAAAGACTTTATTCTATATGGCTTATTTTTAACAAATATGCATGAACTAAATAGGCTAGAAGCCAAGAGCACGAAAGCACGAAATTTCGGCAAGAACTGTTTGAACCACCAAGAAAGTTGGCAAACCATTTATGACAAATTGAGGAAAATAAGGCAACACAAAAGACCGTAAATAATTAAGACGGGTTACGTACGGACTCTTAGTTGATAGTCCTTTTTTTAACTGTTTTTCAAATTCTTTTTTTTTTTTGGTTATTTTTTGACACGTTACTTAGTGACGGTCCTTAACGCGCAATAAAATGAGAAATGTCTTGATTTTAGTTACATATTCTGATGAAATTTCACTAGAACATTAGCGTCAGATAATGTAATTTATATATATTAAAAAAATTTTACTGTTACACATAACTTTAGTTATATGAGTTTAGTGACGTTTACAAAGTTAATGGTATTTGTAGAAAATGTGAAGAATACCCATGTGACAAAAAATTCAAGTAATATTTAAAAAGTCGCTAAATAATTTTTTAGTGACATTTATAAAATGCTATTGAGTTGTATAAGTAATACTTCCAAATGTGACCAAACTATTAAAAATAATACTTAAAAGTTATTTTCAAAATTTAGAAGAAATCTGTTATAATTTTATACTATATGGTACTAATTTATAGTAATTAATTGATTAAGATTATTTAATAAATTTATTCTCGGATTATTTTTTAAATGGTTTATTTTCAATTTTTTAAACAGTATCTTGGTAAATTAACTACCTTAAATTAGTGTCAAAGTATAAATTTATAAAAAAATATTAAATTAAAAATTATTATTGATAATAACCAAAAACATATGACATAATCAAAATACAAAGTACAAAAATGATATTATCCCTAAATTAAGTGAAATATTAAAAATCAAATTTCGATTGTCATAGAAGAATTGTCAAAAAGTTAAATAGTCATATTGTCATAACAAAAACAACTTAAACATAAAATATTGTCAGAACACATAAAACCTAAGCATAAATAGTGCAAACTAGAATACTAATTATCCGCTATGTCCTCATCCTCGTTCTCGTCCTCACCCTGAACATGAACATATGGCTCAAGTCAGAACTTGAAGGTATATAGTTGGCGGTTGACGGTTGTGCCGTCGATACATCTTGGTGCTAGAGCTCTCGATACATATTGTCATTCAATTGATTATTGTTATACAGAATATATTTAATTCCGTCTTTACATATAAGATTTGCGTTTTATTGTACTATTTATTTAGCTGAATAAAACTATTATCTTAATTTAAAATAAAATCTCTATGTTTTTTCCTACATAAATGGAATTTTTAGAAATCTGTTAATTCATTGAGTGGCATCCTTATCATCGATTTTTCGTTTCTGTATTTTCTCCACTTTTTCAAAACATGCAAATCCCTATCTACATCATACTAAAACGCAATTTCACTCAACTTTTCCGTGGAAATTAGACAAGACCTTGATTAACTGGTCCCAAATTTTGGATTTCTTTGGGGCCATCTAGCCAGGACCTTGATGATGACTTTCTGTCATTTGCATGACAGGCACGTTTTCATCACATTAGATAGGTAGTATGATATTAACACAATAACCAGATCACTTAGTGCCCAAAAAAGTGAACATATGTCTTGGGCCCCAAGTACTTGGGCACGATTGGATGCAAATTCGACACTTAGCTGCTCGTGATCAGTAGTACTAGGAGAGTCAAGAAAAATATTTTGTAGTCAACACGATATATATAATTAGTCTTTAGTGGTGTCTGGTGAGTACTAAAGTATAAAGTTACCAATAATTTAATCAGTCCCACTTAACTAAGGACAAAATAGCTAACAATGGCATGAAGTATAAGCTTCTGTTTTCCCTGAAGACATTATAGGAACTTTGCATCGTGCTCATTTATTTGTGGTATGACACCTTTGTGCTATACTGCTATTTGTGTAGACAAGACACCCTTTTATCTCAAAATTAGAAGTATATAATAGAGCATAGCATGCCCATATAATCTCGTGTGACTTTCTATTTCGTGCCTGTTATAGGTCCCTCTGCAAATCGATTGATTTGTCCATGTATAAGTAATAAGATATATAGTACCTACGTAGTACGACGAAGTTTGGTGAATTAAATAGAGTGTTCATGGGCTCAAGCCAAGTAGGCCGGATGTGTGGAAGAAGCACGAAATTCTGGGCCTGTAGTATAGACTAAGCCATGGATGGTTTGGGGGAACGATGTGGATAGAAGTAATTTGGGCCTAAACGAGTTTTTTGGGGGTTATTTTTAACATGCCATCTCTTAAGAATGTCAAAAACTTTTGAGGAAATTAGACATTATACCGTAATTTAGAAAAAAATTTGAAAAATACGGTGGTTTAAGTTTTTTTAGGTGCGGTATGGTTTTTCTTAGATAAATACCATTTTTTAAAAACTATTAGAAAAATATATTTTTTAAAATAATAACTAGTTTCTGGTAACCAGTTTCCAGAAACTGGTAACTAATAACCAAAAGTATTTATAACTAGTAACTAGTAACCAATAACAAGTTTCCAGAAATTAGTAACCAGTAACTATTTTAGAAAAGGTATTGTTCTAAATATTTTTTAAAAAGTGATATTTTTCTAATAAAAACCATATGAAAATTTGAAAAAAACCTGAGTTCCGTATTTTTGTAATTCTTTTAGTTTTTTATATGTAAAAGTGATAGAAACCCTAAACTTTTTGACACGTAGTCAAAAAAGTTCACCATGAAAAACTTCTAACAATTCCATAAATAATGGTAAAAAATTTGACACTCCTAAAAATGTCATTTTAATAAAATTTATAAAATATCATTTTGGCCCAAATTAGTCCTACAAATGTTCTTGAGGAAATTTTATTTTTTATACTAATTTTCAAATAAAACCGAAAAATCCTTGATTTTGAAATTGTTTGAAAGGATTTTAATTAGAAAAATACCACTTTTATAGTACTTAGAACAATATTACTTTTTATTAATTGATGAGATACTTAAGATAACTTTGACTAATTTTCTCAAATAACTAGATTAGTTACCCCAAGTAATCTAACTGGTTACTTCGGGTAGCATTGAAAAAGTTCAATTTTGAAGAAAAAGTGATATGTTTCTAAATATTTATTCAAAGTGTTACTTTTCTAAAGTAACGTTTAAAAAGTGATATTGTTGCTAAACCAATCCGGAATTGATATGTAAGAGGCCCAATGTTCTTTTCACCAACTACGAATGGTATGGGATTAGTTGGAGCTTCTTGATGATGGCGTGAGCAAGGACAAATTAGCGTGAGTGTCGTTTTTTTGTACTTTATTTTAGCAAGCGCCCTTTTCTTTTTTTTTTTTAAAAAAAAAAAGCTTTTATAGGTAAATTATCGAGTATATTGACTTTTCAGACTTGGCATAACACTAGCCACTTTGCTATAGTATCTTAAAAACGGAAAATAATTTCAAATGGACTGAAAATTCGCCTACTTTGCTAATTTTCTTGTGAGCATCTTGGAAAGTGTCAGTTTTTCAAATTCTTTAATGAGCAAAATGCTTGAGTTTAGCAATTCTAGTACATTTATATAAAATTCACTAATCAAATATATGTTATTATAAAAAGTGTTATACTGATATATTTACTATAAAAACTGATATATTCCTATTTGATATGCTTAGTGTAAATTAGTTATGGGGCTTATAGAAATACGATCAAATTTTAGGCCCAATTTTAGTAAATGTGCTTTTGTCAAATGTTATAGTAAAATATCCGGTATATATACTTATATACCAAGTGTAAAATTTTATATACCAAGTATAAAAAATCATATAACCAGTGCATTTCAGTGCAGTCACTAAAATTGGTAGATATGTGTATCTACCAAGTGTAAAAATATATATACCTGAACATTTAGCTATAAAATTTTAAAAGTGAACAACTACTTAATCAAATTTAAAATTTTAGTCATCCGCCTAAATTTCTTATTAGTTATTATAAACAACCATTTAGTTATGAAAATAACTAAAATAAAATGGAAAAGATGGTCTTTTATTATAATTACTCTAAATAAATATTGATCAATTTTATGGTTGCCCATAAATTATGTAGAATATCTCATTATGCCATCTGAATTAATAGAAGTTTTAATTTTTTTTCCCTCGAACTACTAAAATCGTAATTTCTGTAAAACAGACAAACGAAAATGATATGTGTCATAACTATAAAGTCTTTTTGTTTTGTTTTTAAATCCACATTAATATTTTTGACTAAAATCGGTAAAATGAAAGGTGTCATTTTTTGTCTATTTACATAATAGAGTGACAATCTCAAGGAGTAAAGTCGATATTTTTAATAATTCGGATGTATATTGAGACATTCTAAATAATGCGAGAGAAAAATATGAAAATAATTTTATAAACATTGATGGTTTATCATATATAAATGGTTTTATTAGATCTTTCAAAAAATAAAAAAACAAAGAAAATTCAATTGTGAGTTATTTTTTTGCTCTTTAGTTTATGGCTTTGGATATGGTCCCCTCATGGGACCGGTCCCATTATGAATTTCGCTAATATGAGGATTAGTAAAATATGTGCTCAGAACTTGCAAAATACCAGAACCAGTCCCGTGAAGACTACATCCTAGTTTTTAGTTTATATATATATATATATAGGTTGCCAATCCAGCAGGTATTTTTTTTTTATCTATGTGTAGGTATTTTCTTTTTAACCGTTGGATCATCATCTAATGGTGATCCAACGGCTATAATCAAGTACATAAAAAGATGTGCATCATTAATGCTATTTCTCTCTCCTATTTTTTATAATAAAAAAATGTGCAAAAAAATTTTTCATTGGCCCAATTGATACCTATACATAGGTAAAAAAAAAAATACCTACTGGATTGGTGCCCATATATATATACATGTTTATTTAGAGAGTTACTTTTTATTTTTAATTTTTTTTTTTAACAGTTTTTTTTTTTTTTTTTTGCAATCCCTTTTCTTTTTTTTTTTTTTTTTTTTTTTTTTTTATGTTTACCTCATTTTTTTTAATTGATTAAATTTTAGCTAAAGTTATTTTTGGGATAAAATTTTCCATTTTCTAGAAGTTCAAATAAATCGTAACGTTACAAATACATATTCTAGAAACTACTATTTTAAAAAAAATGACAAGATAATATGAGCTGTTAACATCAGCAATGGCAGTGTCTTCAACGATAGAGATCATATGAAGATAGATTTGGACAAAAACCACCTAGGCTTGACCATTTGAGGACACAGATGCAATCCTTTAGCTAAATTTAAATGTTAATATTCCTTATAGGATACTAACATGTTACTACTAAGTTTCAATTTTAACGATTATCACATTAATCTATAATAATCACCCATTCTATTTTTTTTTTTTGGGAGAAAGTAGTGTAAGAAAATAATAACAAGCAAGCATGTGCTATATATAAGGTTACAACTGTTTATAATAAATTATTTCACAAATAATGTTACCAAAATTATTATGCTCCAATCTTGAGCAGAATTTCGGCAGCACTTCAAAATAAGTATTCCTGCAAAACAAAAGATTGTTAACAGTCGAGCTGGCTTGTGTACCACACAGAGTCCTTAAAATTGATACGCTCCCTCCGGTAGAATACTTGTGGAATTGTAAGCGTCAGTTTCGCAGGATACAACGACAAGAGCAGCAAATGAAGCACCAGTACCTCTACTCTTCAAACTGAATCACTATGAACTCCAAAACACTAAGAATTCTAGCTATGAAATTTCCTAGACACTCGAATAACTATAGCTAGAAACTGAAAACTCTAGATAGCAGAAAGGAAGAACTAGAGAGAAAACTAGAGAGAAGATGAGGCTCTCGGTTTTGGATGATTGGAATGAGGAGGAGGAGATCTCCTTTTATAGGTTTTGAAAATGGAGGTTAACACCCTTGCTCTTAATGGGCATTATTACCATAAAGCCAAAATTGGCTGTTATGCTACTGAAACTGCCCAAAATACCAGCCACTAATGCTAGGCAGTTTTCTTTTTCCTGAAACCACAATCTGCTTTTAAGAAGCAAGATGTAAGTTACAAAGATTTGTAACTGATCTGTTTTATGAAGCAAAAAACATAAATGAAAGGAAAAAAAAATTAGACAGTAACAAAAAGTTGAGCTTACTATGGTCCGATTTTCGATCCGGCATTCATGTTCACAGGTGCGAGTACACATGAGCCCATGCAAATTCAAGTCCAAGCCCATTGATTTGCAACCCCCTGTGCGTGCCTGAGAGAGCATTTGTGGTAGTTATTCTTACCACCATCACAAAACAAAGTTCTATATAAACCACTTGCTTCAAACATTTCCCACAACTCTAACATTTTCCTTTCATTTTTTCATTTCAATGGTGCACCTTTGAACAACAATTTCTCATTCATCTGTGTACCATTTTGAGCGTGTGAATATACGAAATCGATACCTTCGCGGAGGAGTATAAGAATTCACTAAGACTATTTATTAACAAGATGTGAGTCTCACTCAATTTTTAGCTTTAAAATAGTCCATGAAAATGGATTCTAATACACACAATTTGACTTTATAATATAAATGGGCTTCTAAGTCCAAGATAAGCCCAATATATATTAACCTATTTTCCAATAATCCCCCACATGAATAGAAATTTTAAAAGGAGAAACCACAGACTCTAGACAAGGTGATAGAGTTCAACAATCGAAACCTGTATAGGATAGGTAAGTGTTACCCTTTGAACCTTTCCTCGTGAGAGTATATTTGCTTTACTGACTGATCAGTAGACATGATGTCTTTGAACTGTTCTATCGTTCATGTAAATGATGATATACTTCACACAGGATCTTTATTAATATATCCAGTTCTTATGGTTATGTTCATTTTGGCCTTGAACATCACTGCTTGGTTCTATAAGAATTTCTAAGGAATTAAGCCCTCATAATTCCCTTTTGAAGTGGCTTAACTTCTCTCTCACATAGGTGATTTCTTAGTTAAGAGTAACTACTTTGCTCAGTTTCCCGACACATAAGAATTATTAAAAGCCTTTGCTTATCCTATTCCTTACGGGCATCACTGCTTTTCATCATAGGAATGGACATGAGGGTAATACTCTCATAGGAGGATAACCTATATAGTGATCTAACTAAGTCTTCACAATTAGGTTGTCCCTTTGAACCTAGATCTTGGGATCTCTAGCTAACTAGGTTGGGTTTCCAATGTATAGACTTTTACTTCATGGGCTTTAGTGCTAGTGTTTTCTGGAATATATTTCCAGAAAATATTTTTATAAAATTATTTTCAAGAACACCATAGTTTTGTAAAATCAAGAGACGCAGCGGAATTGGTCGTTTAAAATTTTTCTTTTTACAAAATATTTCGGATCGCGATCTAACATAAATTAACTCTTGACCTAGACAAGAATAATACCCGGATTCGCTCCACAACTTTCTCGTCTTCCCTTCTATTCTCGAAAGCCATTTGATTGAACTGGTGGGTGGTCACCTTCTTGACTCCCAACAAAAAGATCCGCAGAAGAATAAGAAGACAATCTCCTCGAACTGATTTCTCTGGGATGGCCAAAACACCAAGGGCAGTAAATCCCTAGTGGCGGCCGATTTTCTCTGCTCTCCTTTTCTCTCTGTTATGCGTGTGACACTCTCTTCTCAAGGGGTATTTCATGTGTAGTTCATATTTTATGTAGTTAGAGAACTTTTCTCTTAACTATAGAGAGATTAGTAAACCTTAATGGGCTTATTGGACTTGTTGGGCTCAACTGATCATCAAATAACTATTGGGTTTTAATTTGAGCTCGACAGGAGACCAGATGGATCTATAAAGCCTAAACTCTAATGGACCATATACCCACTATTATAATTAACTCTTAATTATGATTGGGCCTTGTCTATTAATATTGGGGCACACCACTATAGGCCCAATATTGAACACTTGGACTAAATGTCATTTATTTTTCTGTGAAGCTTATTAACAATTAATTAGCTTGATCCATTTAGCATATACTATACTTGCAAACATACCCCCAGTGCAATGCCGTACTAGTATGGTGAAATTACCGTATTACCCTTCTAGTACATATTTACCTTTGAGTTGCCATTTTTCATCTAATGGATAATAGTTGACTATAGTGTTTGTATCTGNCGATGCTGTTATAACTTTCTTATAACACACTAGTGTTTCTATCCGAAGACTCACTTCGATAATTGGAGACTTCATTAATCAAATAGACAACACTATATTCTATAGCATAGTAAAGTATTCCATCTTCAATATGTAGAATGCGAATAATTTAATTTAGACATAATAAAATAAAGAATATAATTTCTCCCACATATGAACTCATCATACGAATAATTCTTTATTACTCATTTCATGTTTTGGAATCTTTTAGATATTTGTAAAAAATAAACATACACATCACATGTATATCAATGGGACATAAATGAAATAGAAATTCATAACATGGAATTTATTAATAACAAATAGATAATAATAAATAATCTAATAAATATTGTTTATAATGTCTAAATAATAAACTGCTTTATAGGATATTATTCCAATATTTAGTCCCATTTTTCTCGATGATTTATCAACTAACTCTCTGTTTAACCCTTTATTTAACGGATCCGCCAGATTATCCTTAGACTTTACATAGTTTACAGAAATAACTCCCGTTGAGAGTAGTTATCTAATGGTATTATGTCTATAACGTATATGTCCAGACTTACCATTATATATAGTACTCTGTGCCCTTCTAATAGCTTATTGACTATCGCAATATATAGAAATTGGCGGCACAGGCTTAGGCCAATCTGGAATATCTTCTAAGAAATGGTGTAGCCATTCAACCTCTTCACCACATTTATCCAGAGCTATAAACTCAGATATAATCATTTGTTTTGAAGATTTTCATGATACAGCTGCTCCAGCTAGTGTGAACATATACCCACTAGTAGACTTTGAGTCTTTTATATCAGATATCCAGTTTGCATCGCTGTATCCTTCTAAAACTGTAGCAAATCTGTTATAGTATAGTCCATAGTTACGAGTATATCGTAAGTACCTAAGTACTTTCACAATTTCTTTCCAATGCTCAGCACTTGGATTACTTGTATATCTACTCAGTTTACTGATTATGTAGGCTATATCTGGTCTTGTTCAACTCATCAAGTACATCAGACTACCAATCACTCTAGGGTACTCTACTTGAGCAACACTCTCACCTTTATTCTTATGAAGATGTTGACTCATATTTATCGGAGTTCTGGACACTCCAGAATCATCTTTGTTAAATTTCTCTAAAATTTTATCCATATAGTGTGACTGATTAAGTATAAGTCCATTAGATGTTCTTGTAATTTTAATTCCTAAAATTACATCAGCTAGACCCATATCTTTCATGTCAAATTTGGAGTTCAACATATTCTTAGTAAATTTGACCATCTTGTCATTACTACTGACAATGAGCATGTCATCAACATAAAGATATAAAATGACGCAGCCATTTTTAGTATTTTTGACATAGACACATTTGTCACACTCATTGATTTTAAAACTATTAGCAAGCATTACTTTATCAAACTTTTTATGCCATTGCTTTGGTGCTTGCTTCAAGCTATACAAAGACTTGACTAGTTTACAAACTTTCTTTTCTTGTCCAAGAGCAACAAAACCTTTAGGTCGTTCCACATAGATTTCTTCATCTAGGTCTCCATTAAGAAAGACTATTTTTACATCCATTTGGTGTACTTCAAGATTCCGCAAAGCGGCAATGGCAAGTATCATCCTTATGGAATATATTCTCGTCACAGGAGAATAAGTATCAAAGTAATCTAGACTTTCCTTTTGCTTATAACCTTTGAAAACCAATCTAGACTTATATTTATCAATTGTTCTATCTGCTTTCATTTTCCTTTTGAAAATCCATTTTGAACCAAGTAGCTTACATTCCGAAGGAAGATCCACTAGTTCCCACGTATGGTTTTGCAAGATAGAATTAATTTCGCTCTTAATGACCTCTTTCCGCAAAGGTCCCTCAATAGAGCTCACAGCTTCTTGGAAGCTTTGAGGTTCACTTTCCAACATGTAAACCAAAAAATCAGGACCAAAGGATTTTTCAGTTCTCGCTCTTTTACTACGTCTAGGCTCATCTTCAATGACTTGTTCTTGGTCCTGACTATCCTTAATGATAGCCTCATAAGTTCATTTAGATGTACTAAGTACTTCTTTGGATTTATATAGAAATTCATGTTCAATGAACAATGCATTTTTCGATTTCATTATTGTGTTCTTGTGTATTTCTAGGATTTGTGACTCATACACAAGAAACTGATAAGCAATACTACTATGTGCATAACTAATGAAAATGCAATCTACTGTCTTTGGTCCTATTTTCACCTTTTTAGGTGTAGGTACCAATATCTTAGCAAGATATCTCCATACTCGCAAGTATTTGTAGGAAGGCTTTTTACCTTTCCACAATTCATAAGGTGTCTTTTCTTCTTTTTTGCGGGGTACCTTATTTAAAAGGTAATTAGCTGTTAAAACATCTTCCCTCCACATATTCTGAGGCAACCCAGAACTTAATAATAATACATTCATTATCTCTTTCAAGGTACGATTTTTCCTCTCAGCAACACCATTTGACCTGAATCTCATGGAGAATCAACTGAAACTCCTGAACTTGACTGATTATAGTTTTAGAGTCAATCATTTTATAATCGAGGAAGCATTCCACTGCAAATTTCTTGGAATTAGCATCCCCAGTTGTATATTTATGGTCTAGTGACTCCCATAGTTCCTTTGCCGTTTTCTTATTACGATATATACTATATAATAAATTGGTCAAACCATTCATTACATAGTTTCAGTATAGGTAGTCAGATTGTTTCCAAGCATCCACCACTGCAAGAACTTGAAAATCTTGCTCATCTTTTCTGACTTTTGGAGCCTCTTCAGTCAAGAGCCTCGCAAGATTCAATATGGTCAGATAAAATCGTATTTTTTGCTGCCACATTTTAAAGTTTAACCCATTGAATTTCTCAGGCTTCTCTCCATGGTGCGGCACTGGTACCATTGGAGTCACGAGAGGGTTTAGCACTCGAGCCACAGCAGAGACAGGCACTAGAACTTTAGATGCCACAGCAGGCTATTGAGAACTAGTCGTATTCTCGGTATTGACAACATCAGCATTGTTGTTCGCCATCTTTGAAATTAATCAATCAAAGATTATTAATTTTAGTACAAATTAGTTACTAGAAAAGGCCGAAGGGTTCACAAATAGGTTCCACTTAAAATCTCACCTCCTAGACAGAATTTCAAAGAAACTCCCAGGAAAGACGTGGAGGGGTCACGGATGCTTCTTCTTCAAACTCGGTCTCCTTAGACAGAACAAAATCTCTTCCACAAAAATTCCACACCAAGAATGATTGAAATAACAAAGCAGGAGAGCAATATATATATTCAAACAACTAGAATTATATATATTACAAATAAGAGTACAAAGAATTTAATAAAATAAATTCTAACATACAACCTAATAAATTCTGTCATGCAATCTAATAAAACCTTATATAAAGAAAAAATCAGATTTAAGATTTTAAGAAAATAATAACATGCAAGCATGTGCTATATATAAGGTTACAACCGTTTATAACAAAATATTTCACAAATAATGTTACCAAAATTATTATATTCCAATCTTGAGCAGAATTTCGGCAGCACTTCAAAATAAGTATTCCTACAAAATAAAAGATTGTTAACAGTCAAGCCGGCCTGTGTACCACACAGACTCCTTAAAATTGATACGCTCCCTCCGGTAGAATGTTTGAGGAATTGTAAGCGTCAGTTTCACAGGATACAATAACAAGAGCAGCAAGTGAAGTACCAGAACCTTTGCTCTTCGAACTGGATCACTATGAACTCCCAAACTCTAAGAATTCTAGCTATGAAATTTCCTAGATACTCGAATAACTATAGCTAGAAACTGAAAACTCTAGGTAGCAGAAAGGAAGAACCAGAGAGAAAACTAGAGAGAAGATGAAGCTCTCAGTTTTGGATGATTGGAATGAGGAGGAGGAGATCTCTTTATAGGTTCTAAAAATGGAGGTTACCACCCTTGCTCTTAATGTGCATTATTCTCATAAAGCCAAAATTGGCTATTATACTACTGAAACTGCCTAAAATGCCAGCCACTAATGCTAAGCAGTTTTTCGAAGCAAAAAATGTAAATGAAAGGAAAAAAAAAATTGGACAGTAACAAAAAGTTGGGCTTACTATAGTTCAATTTTCGATCCGACATTCGTGTTCGCAGGTGTGGGTACACACGAGCTCATGCAAATTCAGGCCCAAGCTTGTTGATTTGTACCCTCCTCCCCTCCCCTGCGTGCGTCTGAGAGAGCATCTGTGATAGTTATTCTTACTACCATCAAGGTTCTATATAAATCACTTGCTTCATGCATTTCCCACCAATGTGGGACTCTAACATTTTCCTTTCATTTTTTTATTTCAATGGTGCACTTTTGAGCAGCAATTTCTTATTCATCCGTAAACCATATTGAACGTATGAATATACGAAATCGATGTCCTCACGGAGGAGAGTAAGAATTCACTAAGACTTTTCATCAACAAGATGTGGGTCTTACTCAATTTTTTGCTTCAAAATGGTTCATGAAAATGAGTTCTAATACACACAATTGGACTTTATAAAATACATGGACTTCCAAGCCCAAGATAAACCCAATATATATTAACCTATTTTCCAACAAGTAGTGTAGTTTTTTTATTCACGTCGTCCAAAATACAAGATAATAGAAATGACAGAATAAAAATAACCCAATACATCACACTATTGAAAGAAAAATGATGCTAATAAATGGGTCACCTTATTTCTACACTATTTCTACACTGAGAAATAGAGTGACAAGTACAACAATATTTAACTAAACATAAGAAATTCTTAATTTCAGAATAAATCAAAGCATAAGTGGACAAGGGAGAACAAGAAAAGAGCCCATAGAAAACCTTCTATGCATCACATTCAACGTAAAACAGAGCAAATCCATAGCTTTTTGCAAAGAGAATTCCTTCTCTGAGAACCATTAATTCAGCTACCTCAACAGGGGGAAAAAAAAAAACCTCCTGTAAAATGGTGAGAACCAGCTGCGACAAGTATTATAAACTCATCTATAATCACAAACCTGTAACCAATATCTCCACTACTAAGCTGAACAGAGACATGATAACTCAATTTAAGACTCCCTCTAGACGATGCTATCCACTTAACCTGGACACTAGAATTACTTCTAACGTGACCATCAACGTCCCGTTGAAGCATAGAAAATTCAAACAGAAAGTTCATAACAAAATCAACGAAGTTTGAAATATCTCTCGGCAATTTCCCATGAAGAACACGGTTTCACTACATCCAATTGCACAAATGCAGGGCACCAAACTTTCCAAGCTCCTCTTTAATTCGACTGTGTTTATCAGAAAATATTTGAGGGTACTTTAGCAACAAATTTACTTTTATCAACTCTTAGGAACCCGCCTTCTTTCATAACTTTCTAGCGTACTCGCAAGAAAATAGTGCACATATGCTTGAACTGAATCTGAAACTAAAAAGGGTAATAATTAAATAGGGTTGATTTGCATCTTCCTTCTTCCTTCGTTTTCAGAGGTACCTTCAGTTTCAATAGTCTTCGACCACCTAAACCAAGGATCTGAACTAGGGTCAAGTTCTCTAATCTTCTCTTTCTAGCAAAACCTGGTATAGCTTAGCCACTCTTGATACGCGATGCATTCTTCATCCAGATTACAGTGCCAAATAACTTGTTCCTCACGATTCTCTTAACAAAGAGGGATAGACCTGGTCACCTCTCTATCCATAAGCAAAAACCATACATAAATAACTGAAGAATTCCATAAATCCTCTTCCAAGAAGAGTCATTTAACCTCGTCAAGGGGTCAAGTAGAAATGAGCCTAAACGTAATAGGTCTCAGCCTTTTGCGAATGCCTTTAAAGACAAGCTCTCGACCTTATTAAGTACTCCTACATATATAGATATAAGAAACCTCAATTATCTTTTACCTATAAAAAAATCAACATAATAGAAGTATTTACATTTAATAATACATGTTGGCTAGGAAATTGGGTTGTTAAGAATTTGTGAAGATTGCTTAGCTATAAGTGCTTGATTCAAAATTCTGAGATCACAAAAGTCTAATCCACCTAACCCTTTCACTCCGCTTGGAACTCAGATTTTTGAAGGGAAAGAAAAAAAAAATTCAAAGGATTTCATTTTCTTTTGTTTGGATTGAAACGAAAAATATTAGAATTTTTTTCAAAAAAAGCGAGAATTTGATTTGATGTCAATTTTTAGTCTATCAAACTTTAACACATTAATTAGTTGTTAGGAGATCGACTTTGCGGAAGCGACAATACACAGCTAAAATAATGAGTTGAGAAAATTTGGGTAAAATGAAAAAGATAAGCTACACAAAAAATTTAATGTGGTTCACCCAATTTAGACTATGTCCATAGACAAGGCCACGAAGAATTTTACTATGAAAAGGAGATTACAATTCACTTCTCTCTAAATACAAGGAGAAAACAAAATAACTTCTCTCTCTTGTAATAGGAGAAAACACTTTCTAAACAATTTAGGAGAAAACAAGTGGAATACTAAGAGAAATTATTCCTAAGTTGAACTCTCTCTTAAGGGGATAAGAAATATTTTTAGAATGGGATGCAAAATGAGATTGAGGTGAGTGGTATTTATACGTAAACCCCTCATCCCTACTCTGATCAATACACTCTTCTTTTTTTTTTTTTTTTTTTTTTTTTTTCACATGGGCTGCGGTATGATATGCCGCAATTATTGATTAAATGCGGCTGCTTGCAGCATATATTGACCACATTAGTATAACCAAAAATGTCAAAATAATATTCTAAAATTTTTTGAGAAAAGTATCTTTCTCCTTTTTTTTTTCATGATTTTTTTGTCGCAATTTTTTTTTTTAAAATTCGGATTCCAATCAGAGCCTTCAGGAAGACAAATACGCTCACAACGAATCTGAGCAATCTTTTTCTCCGCATTCGCCAACCCCCACAAAAAACAAAGCATTATAGAACAAAGATCATTGCAAAGAGAAGTGCGAACCTTGAAAATGCTCATAAAGTAGCTAGGAGTAACTTGGAGTACTGATTTCACCAATACTTCTCTTTCCCCCACTAAAAATAAACTTTGGAAATCCTTGCAAAGAGAAGTGCGAACCTTGAAAATGCTCATGCTATACTTTTATACTTTGAGAATAAACTTCTTTTCCAACCTTGGACTTGATTCTATACTTTATCTTTTATTGCCAAAAAAATCTTTATTTTAGTACTGCTCATACTATCATGGGGACCTCCAGATTGGTGTCATGAGAACAAATTGATCTGAGTTCTAAGATGCTCAATATATTGTTCCGAGTATGCTCCTCTGCAATGAGACAAAAAATTAATGATTGCTGACTTTTTTATAATAGTATGTCCTTTGCCCCCGAATTCTTTTCATAATCAGAAGGAATACTTTTAACAGCACTATGGTCCTCAACCAGAGAACGTGAAAAAAATGGAAAAATAATCTTCAAAGAAAAGATGACTAACGCATGGCCCAGAACGTACGAGAACAATTCAACCCATTATCTTACCATTCAACTCATCAACTTTTACCAACAAAAAGAAAAGGCTACCGAAAAGTAAGAATAAATGTGGCAGGAGAGAGCAACCTTTTCTTAACCTTTGAGATGGTAAAATGTGACCCATAGAACTTTCATTCACAAAAAGTTAATTAAATGAATAAATAAAACTATGTTGCTAAGCTACATTCTTGAATCAACTCCACCCAATGTGCTAGCTAAAAAACTCATGCACTCCACTATTCTATGTAAAAAGATCCACTCCATCCTATTATAAGCTTTACTTATATCATGTTTAGGGACATAAAACACTTCTATCCATTGGATCTCTTCTCAAGTGAATAAAGCAATTCAGAGGCAACAATAATATTATATGTAATCAATCTTCCCGAAACAAATATATTTTGATTCTTCGCTATTAGATCTAACAGGAAAATTTATCTCGTGCTATGAATTTTGGGAACAATTTTGTATGACTAAAAAAAAAACTTATAAATAGGTAAAAAAAAAAAATAAAAAAAAACTTACTGAAAAATGATCCTATATACATAATATCTATATTAAATTATATAGTCCTACAACATTAGAAACCAGACGAAACCAAACAATAATATTAACTTTTATAGTGTTGGTTCACTAGTCAAAATTACTTAAAACATTACACAAACGATAGGGACATGCATAAAATCCAAACCAATATAAATAGATAGAGCCAGCCATTAAACTTCGCTAGCAACCAATCACTAGCAATTTCTAGCCCTTCATGGTTTGATCAGGTCCCTCATATCTTTTTCTTGATTGTACAGAGTAGGGATACTCTGTTCATGCCTAAAGAAATTACCAGGGTCAACTTTAGTCTTCACCCTCACCAATCTATTGAAATTACTGGACTTGAAATACCTATTTCCCCATGAAAGAGCTTGTATGAAGCTTGTGTTATTCTTCTTATTAATCCCAAGATCAAGATCTCTATAGTTGACATACGCTTCCCTTGGAAACCTAGACACATAAGGACCCATGTAATCGTAAAGCCTTTGAGTCCACTTCACGTGCTTTACCGTGCTTTTCGAATCTCCATCGAACCATGCCGAGAGGTACTGAATCATGAAGATGGTTCCTTTCCGGTGAGGGAATGGGATTGCGGATTCCGGAATCCTGCTCATCATTCCCCCATAAGGTGTCCAGATGGTAAAAGGATTGTCTTCTTCCAGAAACCGATTCCAAATCCCCTCGAGTGTCATTTCGGGTATCGGGTATGTGAGGAAATCCGATTTGGCCTTGAAATAGGCTTTTGATGTCGTTTTTCCTTGGAGTAAGACTTCCGGAGGCGATCCACTAGGGTATGATCCAGAGATGTAAACGACAGAGTCGATCCAGCTCATTTCGATGCAGTCTTTTTTTGTTAAACCTAATTCAGGGAAACTCTGACGCATAACTTGAAGAAGTCTATTAGAGTCTCCGAGAAATAGAGCCTGGTAAGAAGTGGAAATAGTCCTTTTTGTTGCGTTTTTAGCGGTTGTAGCACTCACCGGTTGTATAAGGACTCTAATGAAGAGATCTTCATCGAGTTTATCCACAACTTGTTGCCACTTATAAAGGAGCTTAGTGGCTCCTTGTTCCAGTGTCCTACTAACCGTAAAAACTGTCACAGTGGCCGGAACAGGTACTAGTTTTATCTTCCACCAAAGGATGATTCCGAAACTCGCTCCTCCTCCACCTCTGATCGCCCAAAAAAGGTCTTCTCCCATGGCTGCCCGATCGAGTATTCTTCCGTTGGCATCGACGATTTTAGCATCGTCAACGTTATCTGCGCCTAAGCCGTATTTTCTCATCATGGAGCCGTATGCGCCGCCAGTTATGTGGCCGCCAACGCCTAAAGTCGTACAAAGCCCCGCCGGGTAGCCGTGAACTTTGCTTTTTTGATAGATCCTATAGTAAACTTCGCCGATAGTGGCACCGGCCTGAATCCACGCCGCGTTGTTTTTGATGTCGACGTTGACCGACCGGAGGTTGGCGAGGTCTAAAAGGAAGAAAGGCGTCTCGATTTGGGAAACGTAGGAGAGGCCCTCGTAATCATGGCCTCCACTTCGGACTCTAAGATGAATCTTGAGCTGTTTTGAGCAAATAACAGCTGCTTGGACATGGGAATCTTGTAAAGGTGTGAAGATAAACTCAGGTTTTGGAACTGAAGGAGCTAAGTACCTGAGGTTTTGAGCCGAAGATTGAAGGACCGAAGTGAAGAGAGAGCTGTTTGGAGAAAAGAAGATTGTGTTGGAGAGTGGAAGAACCGAAAGGTCGGAATTAAGTGAGACACATTGGATGAAGTTTTCTAGACTTGAAGCTGAATCTGCCCATGAATTTGATTGTAGTAGGACGAGGAATAGTAATATTGCTAATTTCAAATAAGATGGTGATAAGTCACAAAGCTTCATTGTTTTTGTTTCTTTGGGTTTTTGGGTCTCTTTAACTTTTGATTTATAAGGTGGATCGATTCTTTCGTTCTTTATAATATATATATATATATATATATTAATGGGAAACGTCCTGTACAGGTTGTGTTGACATCAATTGGGTCATATGTCTCAGTTTAATCATGAATAAGGTTGGTGGGTTTGTAATGGTTCAGTTGTATTGTTGACTCAGAAACCTACACATATGCCACTTTAATCTCCACATCTCCATTTAATTAAATGTGAAATAATTATATAATTTCAACAACGTTCTAGATATTATTTAGGTTCAACAATTTGGTGACACTCTTTAAAATGAAAATTATTAGTAAGAATCTACTTTATATCTTGTTTAAGAAATTCTTCACCATTTTTTTTTCAATTAAAGGAAGATTAATCAGAACTTTATTAATCAAATTGACAGTAATTCTTTATCCCGCGATTCCAAAAGATGTATAACTTTAAAAACGATAGGACCTCTCTCCATACAGCAAAAGAATTAACCATTTGGTATACCCGGTGATCTCCACCAATTCTTTAATTTTGAAACAAAAAAAGAAAAAAAAATTTATTAACGAAACACTTTAATCTAGATGAAGTTATCTAAATTAGCTATAGCTACAACCTTCTCCTTTTTAATTGACACTTTTCAAACGTTTGTAGAAATATTTTTATATTTCTAATCTACCCTTTTCCGTCCGAAAGATATACAAGATGTGAAACGCACGGAAATTTTCCTTTTGATTAAAGTGAAGACAATACTAGTTTAGTGAGGAAAAAGCTGGCCAGACCCTGCGTGTAGCGTACAGCTTTAATTTAGTGCAAAACGTAGCTAGTACTATTGATGTTAATGTACTTGTATATAACTAAAGGATATTTATTCAATTAAACCAAAAGCCTTTCAATTTAACTATTGAAGACTTGCTTCTCCATTCAAGCAATAATATTGGACATGTGACATTAAAACACAGCAAGCAATGTATATTATTACTCGTAGAAAATACCAGAGCAGGAAATTCGACCGCACAAGATTTTTCTCATTATTAACTCAAAAACTCATGCAACGTACACGCAAACTTGAAAGCTTTGCACTTTTAAACTACCTTAAATATTAAAGTGCTTATTTTAATTGAAGTGTGAGCTAGGAGTCTATATACTCTAATTAAGAGATTCTCTAATTCCTTCTCTCTATCCACAAAAATAATAAAAACATTAATTATAATAAGGAAGAAGAAGAAGAAATAAGTGCATAGGTCTTGGTACTTTTACAGTACCTAAAATTTGACATTAATTTTATAACTAGCTACTTGAGTGCAAGTAAAAATAGGATCCATTAATAAAATTACTGAACAAACTAAACTCGCTAGGAAAATGATCTTACATGGGATACATCCTATTTTTCAATTATATATTGAAGCATATTTACTAGTATTTGCAAGCGAATTAACAGGCTATAGTAGGTTATCCCCAATTTCTTGAAAGATCTTTCTCATCAGACATTTCGGCTACATCATAAACATTGATGCTCGGGATAATAATAATATCTCTTGTGCCAACTGGGGCTAGCTCAGTTGGTCCAAGGCTTGAGGGATGTGTGTGAATTTGAAAAAGTTAGGGGTTTAACTCTTGGTAGTGTGTGTATATCATTTTTCTTTAAATTTGTAATAACTGGTAGTCATTCGTTAAACCTCA
This sequence comes from Trema orientale, assembly GCA_002914845.1. NCBI lineage: Eukaryota > Viridiplantae > Streptophyta > Magnoliopsida > Rosales > Cannabaceae > Trema > Trema orientale. The sequence goes on from JXTC01000010.1 coordinate 1,707,193, forward strand.
TTTAAAAAAAATAAAAATAAAAATATTCATTGCGTTTTCGTGAAATGATTAAATTATACCCTTTATTTTGATAAATAACAAATATACATAACTTTCACCTTTTCGTATAATTTGGTCAAAATTAAATAATAAAGTGTGAACACATTTAATTAACTAAAAACGAAAAAAACACTTAAGAATTGTTTAGAACTTATTTTTCATTGAATCTTCTTTTTCTTTTTCTCTTCTGTTCCCTTTCTCCGATTTTTATTTATTGTTATGGTTTTGTTTTTTAAGGTTATATTTTTAGGGTAAAGGTAATTTTCTCTTTTATGTATATTAATTTTGACTAATTAAATTAAGTAAAGGTGAAATATTTATTATTTTATAGGAATAACTGCAAAAAATTCCATGAGTTATGATATTTCTATAATTTTAACTCTATCTTTTGATATGTGTAAAATTATACATACTTAGTTAATATCTCTACAAATATTGAATTAACGACATCTTAATTCTGTTGACAAACTGATAACTCTCTAAAATAGAGTTATTTGTTCTCTTTTATTTATCAAAGTTTGTGTCGATGACTATTTTTAGTTTAGTTATTAAGTGATTAGATTTAGTTTCATTTTATTTTAATTTTATTTTTTTATTAGATCAAGGTATTTAATTTAATTTAGTTTAAATTAATTTATTTTGATTTAGTTTAATCAGGTTTTGATTAAATTTAATTTGAGATTTATTTTATTTCATTTATTTGAGTTAGATTTTAATTTAATTTATTTTGATTGGATAAAAAAAAAGGAAGAAAAAAAAAATCTCCGAGAAATAGGAGCCCCAGATGCTCGGGAAGAGAATGTACGAAATGACACGATCTTGGCCGAATGTTGAAGTTCAGATTGAACCAGGTCAGCGTGTGGATTACATGCGAGTGGATGAGCATGAAGCGGCTAAGAGAAAGAGACATGTGGGGCCCGAGCGTATCAGTTAGCGTAGCATTCCTATTAGCGGTCGGCATCGAAAACCTTGCTCGACATCGGCGACTTAAACCTTGCTCTTCTTTCAATCAATCACACCTGAGTTTCATGCCAAGTTTACGAGAAGCGGACGCACCAGATAAATTTGCCAGCATCAGCATCAGAATTTGCAAAGAAAATAAAAAAAAAAAAGAGAAAGAAAGGAGAGGAAGAATAATCACTACTAAAAAAAGCCTTTACCACGGCGTGTGTACGGACGCGCCGTGGTAAAGGTATAAGCAACCACGGCGCCTTACGCCGTGAAAGACATTCATCTACCACGGCGCTTTTTAGGCGCCGTGGTAGGTGAATGTCTTTCATGGCGCTTTATAGGCGCCGTAAAACTGGTCTTTCACGGCGTTTATAGGCGCCGTAAAAGCCCAGTTCCACGGCACCTATAAGGCGCCGTGAAAGGGGCCCTGTATAAGGGCCCCAAATCGCGAACCCTAGCTCTCTCTTGCTCAATTCATGTTCTTCCCAAATCCAGCCGCGCCTCCATGCTCCAATACACCATATTTTTCGACCAAAGAGGTATTTCTAACCTTTTAAACTTGTTTTTATCACTAAATTAAGATTACCTATTGTTTTAACTATGATTTTAACTTATTAATTTGTGAAAATTTCATATTTTAGGCTATATATTGATTTAGAATCTTAACCTTCCATATACCATTCTTTTTCGGAGAAAAAGATAATCCAACTCATTTTTGTCACTTAATGTTTTATCCATTATTTTAACTATAGTTTTGACTTATTAATTTGTATGAATTTCATGTTTTAGGTTATGTTTGAGTGTGTGTTTATTTAGAATCTGAAATTGTGAAATTGAAATTTCTTGGCTATACATTGACAATCTCTACTATTGTAAGTGCTACTTTAGTTGTTTATTTACTAGAAATTTCATTTTTGGCAATGTTTTTCTATTTTAATATAAATTAATCTGAATTTATGTTATTATAATTTATTGTCTTATAGAATGTAGATGTTAATATATCCATTTTTTAAAAATACTTTAGGTGAAGTTCATTTAGTTACAAAATTTTGGGATTGAAGGTATGTTGTCTCAATTTTTACTAATTTTATGTTTTTGGTAGTTAGAGAGTAAATTAACTTGAGATCTAGTTTGGAATTATTCTTTATTCTTAATTTCTTTTATATATATGGTCAATCTCTTGAGCATGCTTTTTTAATCTTTAATCTTCTAGGTAATAGTTAGATAATTTATTTACTAGAAATCATATTTTTGGGTATGTTTTACTATTTAAATGCAAATTAATCCAAATTTGTGATGTTATAATTTATGATTTTGTTGCTTGGAGGTATTGATAAACTCAATTTTTTATTTATTTATTTTAGGTGAAATATGGTTGTAAAAAGTTTTAAATTGAAGGTGTGTTATATCAAATTATACCAATTTTATGTTTATTTACTAGAAACTATATTTTAGGTTATGTTTTTTAATTTCCATCCTTAGTGTCAATTAATCCAAATTTATGCAATTTTAATTGATTATTGTGTAGTTTTTTAAAAATTTACATATTCAATGTTTTTAATTGCTAAAAGATGAAGTCATGTGGAGTTGATCATTAGTTGCAAAAGTTTAAAATTGAGGTAAGCTCCCTCAATTTCTACTAATTTTATGTTAGATTCTAAAATTTTTTATTTGTTGGATATAGATTGTTGTTGTAGAATTCTATTTCATTTTTTATTTGTTAAAATTCTTATTTTGCATATATACTTATTTCAAATATATGAATTTTCAAATTTAAAGTGTTGTGGATTATAGATGTTGAATTTTATTTATCATTTTAATTTGTGTATAGGTTTTAGTAGAAGTTGGAGTACTTAGATTACTTGTAAATTAGTAAATTGAGCAAACTGAGGTATATTTTGTCAATTTTTTTTCTTTTATTAACTTACTTAACTTTCTACACTAGTTTTTTCTTATTATTTTGAAAAGTTTAAACTAGATGAGATATGATATCATATAGAAAATTGTACGTTGTGGTGATATAATAATGTTATAATTGTGTGGGATTGCTAAGTTTATTATTTGTTATACAAATAATAGTTTAGAATTAATGGTGCACTAGCTTCTATAAGATTACTATTGAATACTATTCATGGAGCGAATAAAGATGTTGTTGTTCATGTTCCCTTTGACAAAGACGTGTTTGGAGAATCTTTTCATTTGCCCGTGTTCAAAGAAGATATAATTGAGTTTTGCACGTTACAAAAGATTGGGGTCATATATATACATATATCTATAGTTGAAAATTATATAAAACAATACTTGATTCACATTGCATTTTGTACTTGTAGGCATTTACACCGTTTAGTGACCTAATATGGCTATCAAGATAGGTATATATTCATGGATCCTACTGCAGTTGCTACAGAAGGTGGCATCTTAGAATCATGGGTAAGATTTTAAACTTAACAAATTGTCATATCAACTACTTTGGATATGAAGTTAATTGTTACATATGTAAATTTATGAGAGAAGTCATTGAACAAGCCAATGTTAAATCATTTACCACAATGGTATGTAACCGTATATTTTATTAGTTCTCTTCTAATTTAGAGTTTGATTGATTAATTTCTAACAAATAAGGTGTTCAAATTTGTAGTTTAATGGACAAAATTTCTACACAAAGGATAATATCGATGGACTTCTTGAAGAGTGGATCGAAGAACTAATATAATTTTCCATTTGAGGTTCCTAATTTTTGTTCATTTAAACTATGTAGTCTTTGATGATCATGTTAGTTTGGTCTAGAAAACTAATGTATATACTTAGTTTATATACTATATGGATATGATCATGATCAAGTTATTATGTTTAGTAGTTCTACTATGTTAATTTACTCATCATCTACTTATTTTTATATTATGGACTATGATTATATTGTTAAGTTGGTAATTTTTGTTTAATGTTAGTATGTAAATTTATATTTATACTCCATTATATTTGAAATATTTGGTGTATATAATGGATTTGGATTATATTTATAAAATTCCAGGTGGTATAGATAAATATATTAAAAATACACTTTAGAAATATGTACCACGGCGCTTATAGAGTGCCTTAAAAAATAACGTTCATTCGAATACCAAGGCACTCCTTAAACGCCTTGGTAGAGCCCATAAAGCGCCTTGGTAGGCCCTGGAGGGCCTACCAAGGCGCTCAAAAAGCGCCTTGGAAGGTCTTCCACGGCGCTTTTTGAGCGCCTTGGTAGCTAGGACCTACCACGGCTCCCGGAACTAAGGCGCTTTTTGGGGCGTTGTGAAAGGCCTTTCAAGGCGCTTTTTAAGTGCCTTGAAAGACCTTTTTTATTGTAGTGAATGGCGCGTTTGGTATAAGATTCGAATTCTATTTTTTAAATCTAGAAATAGTTTTTATATAAAAAGTTGGAATGATAAATATTTTATCCTTCTAACTTTCTATGTAAAAGTTGTTTTTGAATTTGAAGAATAGGATTCGAGTCTTATACCAAACGCGTCCTAAGAGATTCCCAAACTTCTTAAAGATTTTTTTGGATGGTTTTTTAGAGGTTTAGACGACTAGAAGAGATTCCCATATTTCTTAAGGATTTTTTTGGATAAGGTTAATTTTTAGAGGTTGTGAGAGAGAGAGAGGGAGGGAGAGAAAGAGAGGGGGATGGCACGAACAAAAGACAAAAATACTCTTATTCAAATTTGCTCAAGAGTTTTTCTTCTTTTTATTCTTTATGTTTAGAATTATGTTTATGAAGTAGATGAACAAGATTTCTTTTCTCGGCCTATGATATAGTCGAATTATGAATGCGTAATTTTCTTAGTTTACATAAATTAAGATTTTATTCTAATATATGTTGAGTATATCAATTTATTCTTAATATTTGTGAGTGACTGATCAATACTTATATGATTTTGAATTTTATTTATGATTGAAAAGGATAAATTGAATTAATCTCAGTTGGAATACTATAAATTGATATAGGATTGAGATATCTATGTGATTTATGTAGTAATTTATAAATTTGTTGTCTTCAATAAGATTTGACTAGTATAGAATTTTCACAGAAATGTAAGAAATTTGCTTGTTGAATTAAAATTATTAATGCTTGAGAAAGATTAGTTACTAAATTAGAGAAATTCAATATCAATATATGGAATAATAATTTGATTGATTAAATTAAGAGATTTAAACACGATTAATTTTGGTGAAATCAAAAAATTTAGGTCTTTAGCTCATTGAAATGTTCTTATTATTATTTTGTTTTGCTTTTTTTTTAATTTGTTATTTAATTTATTTTTACGCAAACATCCTTTTTTACTTTTATTTTAATAAAATTAGAGTCAGAATAATTTTAGTATTTAGTAAATACAGTTCTCGTGTGATACTTTTTTCTATCATTATATTACTTGTTTACAATATTGTGCGGTTGCGATTATTTGTTATAACTACAAAAAGTTAAAATCTATTCTATATAACTTAAAGAGTAATGATATAGAAGGTAAAAATTTATAGAAAATTTTACATATAGAGGTATAATTTTGTACAAATAAAAATATAAAGTTAAATAAGCAAAACGATCATAATTCTGAGTATATATGTTTACAGTTAACCCTTATTTATAAATCAAAGGGGAAGCATAGGGGATTAATTGAGCAGTTAACCGAAATTTACTGGTTATTTTTTTTTTATCCCTTGAGTCTGTCTTTCAACTATAAAACTTAGAAAAGTAACGTAGATCGGAGTTTTTTTTCCCCCTCAAATCTCTTAATTATAATATAATAATCAGTCACTATTGGTGTTATTTGGCATGTTTCCCTCACTCAATTACATTATCTTATAAATTATTGATAGGTATATTTTTGTGTTCTCGATAATTAATAATACTATACACAACATGCATAAAAGAATATATTGATCAGTCATACCATAGCACAGTATTTCACGCCATATAGTTTTCCTTTGAATTCTAGAAGAACATGCGGATTACACGTATTTCATGAGGCCTAACATTTAAATTCATGATTATTCATAATTGAAAACTGTTTTTGCAACATAAATCTTTTATAACCGTTCTTTCTTAGACAAGAAACTAACTTAAAATCAAATCTTGTTGTGAAAAACATATATGAATAATATAACTCGTGTGCCACTTAGTTGGAATATGATTATGTGACCAAGATTATACAAGGTGACTAAGTCGACTTACATATCGCATGCCACATGGATTCATCACGTACTAGCCCCCCTGCCACAATCCATCCATAGCACACGATGCAACGGATTATTTGCTTTTCCCAAAACTCAGATCTGTAGGTAAAGGCATTTTTGGTAGAAATGTACTTGACTTTATAATTACTTAGGAACAATATGCATAAAAAGAGTCCAGTTGTAAGTCCAATTTCAATATACTAATATACATCTATTTATAAGTGGGCACTGCTTATTTTCCTATTGGTTAACCCCAAGAGGGAAGTTAGCATGATCAACCATCCTTGATCACCATATTTCGCCGCGAAGTAGAAGGACCGGATGAACAAGATACGAGCATGTGTGGCAAACATTAGGCCCTTTCTTGATTCAATCTTTAAACACTCCACAAGGGGAATGTATCTCGATATCAAATCCAACAAATTGTACATGGCCATCAATACGAGTGGATACCTGCCATTTCCAATTCCACCACCAAATAGTTTAGACATTTGGTTCCACTACATTTTTTTTGTGACATAAATATTTATATAGTCACGACTTAATTAGTTTATTGATTTGTGACTAATTATCAAATTTGTTTAACGCACATATTTGTATCATTGATAAAGCTAAATAGCAAAAATTAGAAGATTTCCTTTGACAATAATACAAAAGATATGAACCGAAAAAATGTCCATAAAATTTGGTTAATGTGGAAGCACTTACCATGTACCCAATTGGTGTGTTCCTGTATTTTCATAGAGTAAACCAGGGAAGATGGACAATGTGAGGATATAAATCAGAAACAAATCAAAAGCGTAATCGATGTTCTCTAGCAATAATTGCTTGTTGGTCATACGTTCATCATCAACCTGCACGAGTTTAGAGAAGATTATTAGAAATATTAAGCCATTATATAATGCCCCCATGAGAAATGCTGGATTCAAGAAAGTAGTAGCGATATTACTTTCTCTGCTTGTGTCTGGATGCCGCCAGCCGCAAGATCAGCCACTATGGTTTTTGATCCTTCTAAGGCTGCTTTCTTGTGGAAGTGTTTCACCATTGACAGCTTGGGAAAGAGAATGCATAGAGTAGAATGCAGATGAGCTCAAAGAAAGCAGAGATTCCAAGTAACAACACTGCAATAGACGATTGATAAACCGAAGTTCGTACGGCTAAATTACAATTAGGAAGATTACTGCTATATACTAATTAATTTTAATACATTAATGGTAAACTTCCTCAATACAAAATCTATAGACATCTTATGCAGGCTAATAAAGCAGTTGACTCTTATGTTGAAAAACATTTTTTTAGTAATAAAATAATAAAGTATTATTCAGTTATTACTCTGTGCATAACAATATTTGAACATAATGGCATATTTAGTCATGTGATTATGATATAGATTAAAACATAGATATAAATCATCTACAACTAATTAAATTGGTTAATTCACAGTAAATATATATAGTAAAGCTAGGCACTATATCTTATAGCAGAATTTTGAAAAACTTGACTTATTTTGGTCAATAAAAATCAGCTTATGTATGCGTCATTGAATTATCAACAGAATTTATTTGACATATATGAAAAGAAAAGAATTCTGTAAGCAATGATTGGCTTTAGTCTAAATCTTGAGTTAGCTATAACTATGTATTTTTAAATATGACTTTATAAATTTTAAACGAGTGAGGTCAACAGAGATCAATATACTATGTTGTTTGGTAAAACATGTGTGAAAATACAAAGTTATAGAATTTAGTGAAATAATATCTTCTGGTCATAAGTCTTATGCCTAAATATATCAACAATGATATTATTAGAAAGGTATTTGACTCATGATCATAAGAGAAATCAGTAAGAAATAAAAGTTAAGTTCTAAAGATGTTATACAGAAGGACGTTTTAGTAAAGATTCGTTGTGACATGGGAGATTACATCAAATATAATTATGGACAATTGAACTGCAATTTCAATCTTTTAATGGAATTATTTTTGAAATTCAATAATTAAATAAGCTCGTAAATTATTTGGAGCCAGTTGCATATATGTCCTAAAATCCAAGGGCTGGCTTGTGACTATGGTTATTTGCAAAGACAGAGCTGCTTGCGGACGAGTAGGGGCAATTGTCCCCACTGGATTTTAGAGAAAAAAATATTTAATATTATATGTATAGTCCGAGTTAAATGTATATATCATATATTGGTTTTCTTAAAAACCATAATTTGAGGATATTTTACCTTCATGGGCTTCTAATCTTTTTCAGTCAAAAGTACCAATTCACATTGATTCCAAAACTATGACCCAATTAGGTTCTGATTTGTTTACATTTTTTTCTTCTAAAATCATGCATGGATTTTTGTTCTAGTTAGTAATTTTCTAGAGCATGAGCATCAATCTTATGTAGTAATACACATGTTAAATACTTAATTAAGATATACATGTTCAATACTTAATTCGTGGCAAAGAAAAGCTCAATCACTTATTAACAATATTTGACAACAAATTAATTAAGTTCATATACATAAGCATCCCTATACATATACATATATAATATCAACAATATTTACTCACAGATGGTTACAATGGTTTAAGCCGTTAGATCTAATATCCTACGGTGGTGATTAGTTTGGTGGTTGGCCAAAAAAATTTAGTGCTATTTATTACCATTAAAAAAATTTAATGCTATCACTATTTTTTTTAGTATCCATTCATGGTCACAAAAAAATCGTAACAATTGAGAAGTTCTCTAATATATATATATACACACATGTTATTGGGTGAGCAATGTACTTTCTTGTTTGAATCTTTTTTAGTTAAATTATGTTCCTACTAAAGTACAATTCTAGCTCTATCCCTGGTTATTTGTTAATTATTTAGTTACAATTGCTATGGTTTCTGGATAAAAACTGATAAAGACAATTATATTGTTGATTTGGTTCAATGAATTTGGTCATAGTTAGTTGAAATATATATTTTTCAATTAAAAGTTTACTTTATAAAATCTAATAATCAAGAAAAACTCACAAGCTAATATTTAGTGTGAGTGCATTAACTTATACCAGTGCGCTTTAATTGTACAAGGATTTTAGCTTACAGGTACCCATGCGAAGACCATGCATGGTCAGTTTTGTCAAAGGCTGCTATTTCTTTTTTTTTTTTTAATTTTAACTTATAAGTTTAATTTTTTAAATTGCATTTAATCTGAATATATTATACTACTAATAGGAAAAAAATAATTTTTTAAGAAATAAATAACATTAATTTTTTTTTTAGGGATGTAACGTTAGTTTTTTTTTTTTTTTTTTTGAAAAGGTAAATGTTAGTTTTGAAATTATAAAAAAGAAAGAATTGTTTTTTTTTAGGAAAATTTTTTTATAAAAAATTAGTATTTAATAGATTTATATTAACAGTTAGTTGTTTTTTTAGAATATACATATATAACGTTAATTTTTTTTAGGAGATATATAATGTTATTTTTAAAATTATAACAAAAAAGGAATGATTTTTTAATGAAAAATTTAATATATATACATATATATGCAGTTAATTCTTGAGAAAAAAAATATCTATATATTTACACGGTTAGTTATTTTTTTTCATTTTTTTAAAATAAAAATCAACAATAGAATGAAAAAAAGAAAAAACAATGGAAAATGGATTGGAAAAAAAAAATTCAACTCATAGGTCACATATAGGTTGCCAAATTTCATAAATAGTTTTTTATATTTATATACGTATTAATTAGACTTTTATTTTTGATAAATTACTAATATCATTATAACTATCAGATCAATATCCAACGGTCCAAAGGAAAGTACCTAGCAATGGAGCAAAAACAAAAATCTCCATTGAAATATGACCCATATATATATATATATATGCAGTAACATGATATGATTTTGTAATTCTCTTTGCTAATTAACTAACCACCCAATTATATTATTTTTTAACTAATTTATAATTTTTATGAGCATTTGAAAATACATGATTATTAACTCGCATAAAATATTTAAAATTTTAAAATAATTTTTTTTGAAAAATTATTTACAAAAGTATGTCAAAAGTTATGAAAGTTAGTGTATTAACGACCAAATAGAACCTACTTACATTAAAAATAAAAATTATTATTATAATTTCTAATTTCTAATTATTATTTTTTTTCTAAAAACAAAAGAAAGAATATTACCTTCGTTTTAAAAAACGTAAAACACATATCTTTAAAAAAAAAAAAAGTAAATGTAGAAGAAAAACTAAAAGAAAAGGGAAGAAATTGTATTTACTTTCAAAAGAAACACATAAATGTTCTTTCCAAACACATAAACAAAAATACAGAATTTTCCTTCCCGTTTCGTGGTATAATCAAAATTTATTCAAATTTAATATAACTGAAATCAATGAACCTGTAATGTGATCTAACAATGACAAATATTAGCTTACAGAAGGAAAAGGATCGAAATTTACTGACACCAATTTTAAAGAAAAATAGAACTCAATAATCGACAAAGAATAAATTCTATTTTTAGAAAATATCACTTTTAATAATTATTTCGAAAAATACTATTTTTCTTTAAAATTAGTATTTTTCAATAGTATTTGAGGTAACTAGTTGGATTACTTGAGGTAACCAATAACTTGATTGGTTATTTAAGTATCTCCTCAATTAATAAAAAAGTGTTATTTTTCTAAATATTTTTAAAAGTAGTATGTTTTTAATTAAAATCTGGAACTTTCCAAATAATTTCAAAATCTATGATTTTTCAATTTTTTTTGAAAAATTACCATAAAAAATCAAGTTTTCTAAAAAATAAAATGCAAAAATCAACATGTTTAATTGATTGAAAAAACTTTACTTATCAATTTTTTAATTACTAAAAAGAGAAATAACTGCAAACTCTTTTCAAATCACTGCTAGTAAGGAGTTACACGTGTGTCCTTTATATTAAATGTCAAAGGGAGAAAAAGATGCACGTGTCCTGAATATTATTGTGGAAGAGGTACTAGCAGTCTAGCAGATCTAACACTCTTGAGCTTCTGCCCAACTCTTCTCTTGAAGCCTCTCCTAGTACCAAATAATTCTTTGATTTTCGAAATCTGTGAATTTATGTGATCTTTGTAAGGAGGGATCTTTCTAAAGGATAAGATTTGAAATGAATTGATTGTTTTTCAAAGAGAGAAATTTCTTTACAATATTTTTCATATTAATTGTTGACGGAGGTTTTGTCAACAATGAATGTAGAAAATTGCGAGATGTGGCTTGTGTGTGAAAAAGATTGATAAAGCAGAGTAAATAAGGAGACAAGAATTTTATAGTGGTTCTGCCCCAAAAAAGATGAGCCTACATCCACTATTCTTCACTATTTTCTGGAGAATTACAAGAGTTTCTCTAAGCCTCAAGGTGAGAGCAAAGAGAGAATTAGAGAGAGAGAATTACAGAGAGAGTATATAGTGAAGTAATTATCAGATGACTGTGAGATATTGTGTTTCTAAATTATGAGACTGAGCCCCCTTTATATAGGTGAGGGTGGCTTCAGGTTTCCCAATTTTGTGAATAGGAAACTATATAATAAAATACAATATAATATTGAGATTGGGTAACTACACAATAATGGGTAATTATTTTCTCTTCAATTAGCTAGTTGCCTTACTTGGGATTAGGCAGGTCAACTATTTGTGGTGGTAAAAAATCATACAACAATAGCCCCCCAGCTTTTAATGCGTCATGTTGAAAGCTTTCTTCGATAAAATAGTTGACTGCATGCCATTATGATTAGTAGTTCTCGCTCAAGTCTTCAACTAAACTTGTTGCAAGTTCTCTTAGTTCTTCTTTGTTGCTGTCGATGATTGACTTAGTTGGTGTAAAGCAGCGATCAAATAGTGTGACCATCCCCTTGTTGAATCTCTCTCTTATATACAGATGAATTAACCTTTTGTGAGTTTAATAAGGATCGAACTATTAGTACGTTGAAAAACATCGCTTCTCCAATAGCAAGAGTAAAAGTGAAGTATGCGACTGAAAAGCGATCTCATTGATCTTCCATAGAAACTAATAGAGAAGTAGGAAAATACTTAACAATCATGTCATTGTCGATGCGACTGTTTACTAGTAGAGCATTGAAGAGGCTTCAAAATCTTTTAAAGAAGATTTTTTCTCAATCATAAATTTGAGATAATACTCGCATTGAAGAAGTACACTTCTTAATCTGAAAGCCTCTATCTAGACATGATACTTTTATGTTGAAATTCTGAAGACGGTTAATGAAGTCGCCAAGAAACAAAACAAGGTGTGTTACTTTGAAGACATAGTTGATGACACCTACGTTGTTGAAGAGAAGCTCGTAGTAGTTGAATGACATGAACTCCTTTTATGCCTCTTAGTAGTTTAAAAGGATGTCATATTTCGAAAAAATGTTAGAAAATTCAAAAAATATTGAAAATAAACAAAGATGTAAATAATATCTGACCTTTGGGTCGTGTGCTTTTTAGCTGAGCTCGTACTTTCTTTAAGATGCTTTGCTCCATAAAATAAGAATCGAGCCGTTCCATAGGGTAGATCTATAGCTTGTTATTCAATTGAATAGTAGGAATCATTAGACCATCTCGTATATTAATACAAGTACATAATTTAACCAGATAGTCAATCACTAAGTGACTAATCGGTACGATATTGCGATTCGAATCTAATAACTTAAACCGAGGTTTAAGTAGTAGAATGGGTTAGGTCACTTATGAAAAACAACGCGCGTAAATGATGCAAACTCAATATTTATTTTTCAAAAGTTCCATGTCAAAATAGGGTTAATAGCAATATATCGCATCGAATAATGAACGTTTTGCTTAGTTACTTTGCTGTTCGAGGAGGAAAATTACGTAATACGACATGCTATAGCATGAAGTGAGAAAAAAATCCTAAGATTTTAAGAAATTTTAGAAATTCGGCGATCTAAAATTCCAACCCCTCTAAATGAACATTTGCATAGTCCCTTAGGAAGTGAGTGAGAGATAACATTCTGATCTCACTACCCCCTGAGTTTTATGGTGTTCGAAGACTGCCATAAAACTATAATAGACGAACCAATAGAATAAGACGTATCAAGATGATAAATTAAAAGAACAATGCCTTTACTGATCAATTCGAATGACGAATAATCCTCTCAGTTTTATGGTGTTGCAACAACTGCCACAAAACTCACGAGCTAGTAGTCTCATAATAGTCGATACGAGATAAAGAGACTTGAGAAGAATTACTGAAGAGCTCGTACTTAGGGAGCTCGAATATGATGGAGCTCAAATATAATAGAGCTCGAATATAGAGAGCTCAATGATCAAGTAGAGATCTTGTCGAGAATCGAGTGATGATCTTGTTGAGGTTGAAAATAATTAGGAACTCGAACATGGTGGAGAGTTCGTGTAATCGAGAGCTCAATGGCCTAGTGGAGATTTTAAAGGTTGAAGAACCGAGTGAAGATCTCATTGGGGTCAAAGATAATGATAAGCTCGAGTATAATATGGAGCTCAAATATGTAGAGCTCAAAGACCGAATGGAGATCTTGAGAATACCTCATCGAGGTCGAAGATAATGAGTTTCTCTATCATGAAGATGCTCGAACATAATTGAGAGCTCATGTAATGGAGAGCTCAATGACCGAATGGAGACCTTGAGAAGATCTCGTCAAGGTCGCATAGTTGCATTCATTCAATCCTTAATCTGTAAGAGCTTGACATTTAATCACAGTGTGAGGTTAAAAATTGATGTCGAATTGACTCAGCTCAACTGCCCACTTAAGTAATTGACCTGATACTTCAAGCTTTTGCAAAACCTGTTTTAATAGAAAATCATGAAAACTTCGATGGAATGTATGTGGAAGAATGGTTGAAGTTTTCTAGATGCGATGACAAGTGCTAGTGCCAACTTCTCCATCTCCGGATATCTCGTTTCCGCATCGAGTAATCTTTTGCTATAATACACAGGTCGCTGTATATTTTCTTCTTCTCAAATTAATGTAGCGCTTGTCGTATATTTGGAAACCATTAGGTACAAGTACAATTTTTCCCCCGGCTTTGGCTTCAACAAGAGTGGAGGAGATCCCAAGTATTTCTTCAAATCTTGAAATGCCTGCTCTTACTTCTCGGTCTACTCAAATTTCTTCGATCCTTCAGCACCTCGAAGAATGGTTGGCATTTTTCGGTTGATCTTGATACAAATTGACTCAGTGCAGCAACTTTTCTCACCAGGCTCTGTACATCTTTCGGTTTACGAGGTGACTGTATGTTAATCAATGCTTGGATCTTTTGAGGATTAGCTTCAATACCTCGCTGATTGACTATGAATCCCAAAAATTTCCCAGATCCTACACTAAACGTGCACTTCTAGGGATTTCGCTTTATCTGATACTTTCGAAGAAATTTTTTTTTAAACATCTCGTGAAGATGCTTGATGTGATTTTTAGCTTTTTTCGACTTCACCATCATCTTATCAATGTAAACCTCCATCGTCCTGCCTAGTATACTGTTGGAGCCGTCCTTCTCTAATTAACCTTTCGATCTCATCTTTCAGGGCGTAGCAGTTGTTAGCGTGGTGTCCAATATCGTTATGATATTGGCAAAACTTATTGGGATCACGTTTTGCCCTATTCCGCTTCATCGGCACCAGCTGACGATACTGTACCTGCTAATTTGTGACTGCATAAATTTGATCTATGGGTGCATTCAGCTCGGTATAGTTGTTGAATCGTAGGGGAGCCCTTGGAATTTCCTGCCTCTTCGGTTCGGGCTACTTTTCAATCAGTTGCTCACTCTTCCTCTTCTTCGACTTCTTGTTATTGTTGTTGGTTGTTGTAGTCGCATCTTTGGTTATGTCTTTCTCTCCTTCCTTATTCGTTTTATGAAGATTTTCGCGTGAAGATTCCACCCTGAGATGTTGACCAACTCTTCGATAGAAGTCTTCAAGACTCTTGCATTCTCGTTCTAACAACTCCTCCCACAGTTTAGTCTCTGGTCGCACTCCGGCCATCATCATAGTCAGGACTCCTCCTTCAGGTGGGTTGTTGACCTTTGCTAACTCTGAAGTAAAAGGATTAATGTAAGATCGCAGAGTCTCCTCTGGACCTTGTCGAATAGCAGACAGACTGATTAATGGAATAGTAAAGTTCTTTGCAGCCTAAAATTATCTCAAGAATACGGTCTGAAGTTGTTGCTAGGACGAGATCGAACCAGGTTGAAGTCTTCGAAACCACTTCTTCACTGTACCTGCAACGTGCGAGGTGAAGCTCTATCAGGTCGCTGAAGTGGTCCATATAGTCCTGTGAATCAGTTTTCCCGTCAAAAGTGTTCATAGTGGGAAATTTGAATCCAATTGGTAATGCAGCAGTTTGAACTTCCTCGTTGAATGGCGATTGACAATATCCATCAGCGAGCTCATCATCCCAGTCAGCAAGTACATATAATGCGACCCTCAAATTATAAACATTGATATTTGGAAGAAAAGTATCATCTCTTATTGGTGGCAAGGGTGGCCTTTGGTCATTATTATCACGATGTAAGGCAGGTTGATCAGGCAGGGTCTGGTGTGACCTTTGTGAAGATTTCACTGAAATAGTGCGACGAGATCGACTTTGGTCGTTATGATGCGATATGGATCACTCATGACTGCGTCGCTGTTCCAGATGTTGTCTTAGGTCTACAGGATTTTGCCTTGACTCCCTGTTAATCCTTTCGAAGAAACTCCTTGATTGACGATTTTCCTCATTGCTCAAACGATCACGATTGACGGTAGCTTTCTGAGAAGATTGTCCATGATCACAACCTGTGCTCGAACTCCCGGTACCAGATTCCTATGGCAAGTCTGCGACCTTGCCTTTTCTCTTAGAGGTGCGATCTGCATGACACTCCAGCTAGATTCTGTACTGGTCGCGATTTTCTGTCTCTTGAATTTGAATTCCTCTCTTAGGTCGTTGAGCAAGACGATCTCTAGGTCATTCATCCTGTGGTAGAGTCACAATCTGTTCTTCAGCAAGTCGCCGTAGAGAATCATTAATCTGATTGGTAATTTGCTGAAGGTTCGCCAGTGCATCCTCCATGCGTTCTTGTCTTTGGATAATGTTCTCTGGTGCGGTCGTGACATGATGATCCTGAGCGGGATCGACCTGTACAGCAACAGTACTTTGGGGTTGGTTTTGGCTAACTCCAGCGATTCTGGTAGTATTCCTGGTATTTGCCATTGTTGAAAAAGTAAAATTGACAAACTTTTTACTGGAATAGCCCTCCTTCCAGCGCCAATTGTTGACGGAGGTTTTGTCAACAATGAATATAGAAAATTGCGAGATGTGGCTTGTGTGTGAAAATGATTGATAAAGCAGAGTAAATAAGGAGATAAGAATTTTATAGTGGTTCAGCCCCAAAAAAGATGAGCCTACGTCCACTGTTCTTTACTATTTTCTAGAGAATTACAAGAGTTTCTCTAAGCCTCAAGGTGAGAGCAAAGAGAGAATTAGAGAGAAAGAATTACAGAGAGAGTGTATAGTGAAGTAATTGTAAGATGACTGTGAGATATTGTGTGTCTAAATTATGAGATTGAGCCCTCTTTATATAGGTGAGAGTGGCTTTAGGTTTCCCAATTTTGTGAATAGGAAACTACATAATAAAATACAATATAATATTGAGATTGAGTGACTACACAATAATGGGTAATTATCTTCTCTTCAATTAGCTAGTTGCCTTTCTTGGGATTAGGCAGGTCAACTATTTGTGGTGGTAAAAAAACACACAATATTAATCTTTTAGGTTTTCTTAAATTCACTGGTCATAATCAAGTTTCAGGAGGAATTTCGTAATTAAAGATGAAAAGGGTTTTCTATTTTATCTTTATTGTTTCACTTCACAATTTATTTTGGAAAATTCCACAAATCATATTTTGATTAAGTAATTATTAGAAGAGTTTTCAGAACTTATTCCCTAGTAAGTTGCGTGTGATCGACACAATTACGATTAATATATATCAAAAACATACTTCCTTGAACTTTAGGAAAAAAAAAAAAAGAAGAAAAAACGTACTTCCTTATACGGACACAATTTCAGGAATTTCTATTTTGTGTCTTTATGTTGCAACATAAATGAAAAGTCATCATTGATGAAAAGAAGAATCAGATTTCTTGATGCAAAATGTGTGGATTAATTTGGAATATTTCCAAATTATTTTCAATCAGTTTTTAATTGATGATTTGCAGGCCATTGATTGAAGACATGTTCTTTCTATATAAGCTATTCTTGTGATTACGAAATTAAAACCGAGGAGTTTATGTGTATTGACTAGTTTTTCATTAGAAATATCTCTGGAGTCTTTTATACTTAATAATGTCTTTATGAGTATTTCTTTGAGGGCGTTCTTGAGAGGTCAACACCGACTTTCTATATGTCTCTAGAATTATCTACATAAGTAAGTCTCTAGAATTATCTACATAAGTAAGTCTCTAGACTATTTTCTAAGAAATTCAAAAGCTGCACGTGACCATTCTAGAAGTTTCATAGGATAATATAAGAAAATCAATGCAAGTAGACATAGTTGGCTAAAGACACCGACATATACTAGAATTCTCTAGTATTGTGAAGTCGGTTAATTACACCGACATTAAGTGCCTATATAAAGAGACCTTTGGGTCTCGGTTGTGTGAGAGCAAAAAATAAGTGTATATGATTGTGAGGTGTATGAGTGAGTAAGTATATATATATATATATATATATATACAAGTGTGTGTCCACGTGAGGTAGAGTGAAGTAAGGTTGTGAGTAAAATAGAGAGTAAGTGTTGAGTGTATAAATTGTGGTCCATTGTTAAGAGTGTATCAAGTCTTGGTGTAATTACTTTTTGCTATAATAAAAATAATTACGTTATTTTTACCACGTGTTGTGTCTAACAAGTGGTATCAGAGCGGGTCAATTACAGGCCTAACTGAGCAGTCGTTTGCTGAGCTTCTAATATTCGTGTGCGGTTTAGTACTGCAGAGCTTGCTTTTCAAAATCAAGCTTGTTTGGCATAGTTAAATTTTTTTGCTAAGCCACGATGGGTGACCTTCAAGTGGTCAGTGGAATCAAGAAGCTTAACAATCAAAATTATAACACATGGTCGATGTATATAGAGTCTTATCTCCAAGGCTAAGACTTGTGGGAGATTGTTGGCGGCAGTGAGACTACGTAGCCGACAGATGTCGAGGCTCTGAAAAAGTGGAAAGTCAGAGCCGGCAAGGCGATGTTCGCAATTAGGACCACTATAGAGGAAGAAATGCTTGAGCACATCCGAGAAGCAAAGACACCGAAGGATGCGTGGGACACGTTTGTGACGCTGTTCTCGAAGAAGAATGATACGAGGTTGCAACTTCTTGAGAATGAACTCCTCTCGATCACGCAATGAGACATGACCATCGCCCAATATTTTGCAAAGGTAAAATCTCTTTGTCGCGAAATCTCTGCATTAGATTCTACTGCTGGCATGTCAGAATCTAGAATTCGTAGAATAATTATTCATGGATTAAGGCCCGAGTACAGAAGCTTTATTACTGCAGTACAAGGATGGTCAAAACAACCTTCTCTTATTGAATTAGAGAATTTGCTAGCCGATCAAGAAGTAATGGCTAAGCAAACTTCTGAGGCCTCACTAAAGGGTGATGAAGAAGCACTCTTCAGTAATTACAAGAAAGATCGACGTAGACAAAATTTTGGCAGAGGTTCAAGACAAGGAGATGATAGAGGTAGTCATAATGGAGATTCGCAGCCAGGGGGAGCTCAGAAGAATGACAACAGAGGAGGCAGACCTAAACAAAATAGAAGATTTGAGTGGAAATGCTATAATTGTGGAAACAAGGGCCACATTGCCAAAAATGTTGGTCTAAGAAGAAAGCAGAAGAGAGCAATGCAGCTACCTCAAGAGACGAGCGAAAGAGCGACAATGAATGGGATGTCGAAGCGTCTTGCGCTGTTGAAGAAGAAGAATTAGCACTCACAGCTACGGTTCCTGAACAAATTGACTACGACAACGATTGGATAGTCGACTCAGGATGCTCAAACCATATGACAGGCAACAAGGAAAAGTTACATAATATGATCGAGTATAAAGGAGTTCGGGTGGTGGTCACAGCCAATAATTCAAGATTACCGATTACCCATATCAGTAAGATGATAATTGTGCCCCGATTCAACTCAAACCAAGTGGCTCTCCAGGATGTCTATCACGTGCCTGGAACAAAGAAGAATCTGCTATCAGTGGCGCAACTAACGGCATCAGGAAACTACGTCTTATTTGGACCGAGCGATGTTAAGGTGTATCAAGATCGTAAGATTTCTGGTGCACCCACAATAGAGGGACGAAGAGTAGAGTCGGTCTACGTGATGTCAGCAGAGTCTGCCTATGTTGACAAAGCGTGGAACAACGAAACAGCAGATTTGTGGCATGCAAGATTAGGACATGTCAGCTATCACAAACTAAAGGTGATGATGAAGAGAACTATGCTTAAGGGTCTTCCTCAACTCGATGTCAGAACAGAAACCGTTTGTGCCGGATGCCAATACAGTAAAGCACATCAATTACCGTACGAAAGTTTAAAGTTCAAAGCAAGAATATCACAGGAGCTTATTCATTCTGATGTTTTTGGACCTGTTAAGCAATCATCAATGGGCGGAATGCGCTACATGGTAACCTTCATTGACGACTTCTCGAGATATGTTTGGGTTTTCTTTATGAAAGAAAAATCTGAAACGTTTGCAAAATTTAAAGAATTTAAAGAAGTAGTAGAAGGACAAGTCGGAAAGAAGATCCAATGCTTGCGCACGGACAATGGCGGAGAATATTCATCAAATGAATTCTCACAGTATTTATGAGAATGTCATATACCCCATCAGTTTGTGTGTAAATACGCTACAGTAAAACTGTGTAAATACGCTACAGTAGAGAGGAAGAATCGACATCTTGCAGAGACATGTCGAAGCATGTTGCATGCGAAGAATGTGCCAGGGAAATTTTAGGCCGAATGTATGAAGACAACGGCTCATGTAATCAACAGACTTCTGCAGGCAAAGCTGGGGTTCGTCTCACCCTTTGAGAAACTGTGGGATACTAAACCTGCAGTTGGTCATTTTCGAGTTTTTGGTTGTGTTTGCTACGTATTTGTGCCTAGCCACTTCCGTAGTAAGTTCGACAAAAAGGCAATTCGATGTATCTTTATTGGATATGACAACCAAAGGAAACGGTGGAGATGTTGCGACCTGACTAATGGTCGGTGCTATACTTCAAGAAATGTGGTGTTCGATGAAGCATCATCATGGTGGTCGCCACAGAAGGATGAGCTACCAGACTCAAAAGAAATAGAAGATAGAATACAACAAAAGTTGGGAGAGCAGATTACTAAGATACGATCGAGTCCCGAAGCAACTGAAGAAGAACTAAGTAACGAAGATGATAATGAGCACGAAGCAACTCAGAGTCCCTGGCAAACAGGTATTCATCAAAGATCGGCGAAAGTTGTTAGACCAAATCAAGAAGAAGAAGTAAGTCTACTGTCACAACCTCGAAGGTCAGCCAGAATACGAAAGCCAGATCCCATGTATGCTAATGCAGATGTAA
Source organism: Trema orientale (assembly GCA_002914845.1). Classification (NCBI taxonomy): domain Eukaryota; kingdom Viridiplantae; phylum Streptophyta; class Magnoliopsida; order Rosales; family Cannabaceae; genus Trema; species Trema orientale. The sequence goes on from JXTC01000010.1 coordinate 1,727,995, forward strand.
CAGAAGGAAATAGTCCAAAAGAACCTGACACATATGAAGAAGCATCTCAAAGCTCTCAATGGATACAAGCTATGAAAGAAGAAATTGGTGCACTGGAGAAGAATCAAACTTGGGAGATGGTATCAAAGCCAACGGATGTAAAACCCATTTCCTGCAAATGGGTTTACAAAATCAAAACACGTCCTGATGGGTCGATTGAGAGATACAAGGCTCAACTAGTAGCTAGAGGCTTTTCTCAGCAGTATAGGTTAGACAACGATGAAACGTTCAGTCCAGTCGCTAAGATTACAACAGTGCGAGCCTTATTAGCACTTGCTGCAAGTAAAGATTAGAGGTTGTGGTAGATGGATGTGAAGAATGCCTTTTTACATGGAAAGCTAGATCGAGAAATTTATATGATCCAACCGAAGGGTTTCGAGGATAAAATTCATCCTGAATACGTTTGTAAGCTGAAAAAGGCATTATATAGATTAAAGCAAGCCTCGAGAGCATGGTATGGTAAGATTGCTGAATTCTTGATGAAAAGTGGATACTCAATGGCTTGTGCAGATTCTAGTCTATTTGTGAAAATGAAAGGAGCCAAGATAGCAATTGTGCTGGTGTATGTGGATGATCTCATCATCAGTGGAGACGATGAAATAGAAGTTCGTCAAACAAAGGAGAACTTGTCTGTCCGATTTCAAATAAAAGAGCTTGGAGAACTTAAACACTTCCTTGGATTGGAAGTTGATCGCACAAAGGAAGGTTTATTTCTCTATCAACAGAAATATGCAAAGGATTTATTACAAAAGTTTGGGATGCTTGATTGCAAGCCCATCTCAACACCTATTGAAGTCAATGCCAAGCTATGTGCACACGAAGGCAAAGACTTAGAAGATGGGACGATGTATCGGTAACTAGTGGGTAGTCTAATCTACCTAATACTAACCCGACCAGATATTTCTTATGCAGTTGGAGTAGTAAGCCGATATATGCAACATCCTAAGAAGACTCACTTGGAAGCAGTTCGACGAATACTTCAGTATGTTAAAGATACGATGGACTATGGTCTCCTCTATAAGAAAGGTGATGAGTGCAAATTGATTAGCTATTGTGATGTCGATTATGCTGGAGATCATGATACAAGACGATCAACTATTGGATATGTTTTCAAGCTTCGAGCGGGAACCATATCTTGGTGTAGTAAGAGACAACCAACAGTATCTCTATCAACGACAGAAGCTGAATATAGAGCAGCAGCGATGGCGGCTCAGGAAAGTACATGGCTAGTACAGCTAATGAAAGACCTGCACCAATCCACAGACTATGCTATACCACTCTATTGTGACAATCAGTCTGCTATTTGTCTAGCAGAAAATCCAGTATTCCATGCCCGAACTACACATGTAGAAGTTCACTATCATTTTCTCAGGGAGAAAGTGCTACAAGAAGAATTTGAAATGCATCAAGTTAGAACTGAAGATCAAGTTGCGGACTTATTCACAAAAGGGCTCAGTTCTACAATTATTCAGAAATTCATAGAGCAACTTAATATGATTCGAAGGAAGGATTTGACGAGTCGATATTGAGGGGGAGTCTGAGAGGTCAACACCGACTTTCAACATGTCTCTAGAATTATCTACATAAGTAAGTCTCTAGACTATTTTCTAAGAAATTCAAAAGCTGCACGTGACCACTCTAGAAGTTTCATAGGATAATATAAGAAAATCAATGCAAGTGGACATAGTTGGCTAAAGACACCGACATATACTAGAATTCTCTAGTATTGTGAAGTCGGTTAATTACACCGACCTTAAGTGCCTATATAAAGAGACCTTTGGGTCTCGGTTGTGTGAGAGCAAAAAATAAGTGTATGTGATTGTAAGGTGTGTGAGTGAGTAAGTATATATATATATATATATACAAGTGTGTGTCCACGTGAGGTAGAGTGAAGTAAGGTTGTGAGTAAAATAGAGAGTAAGTATTGAGTGTATAAATTGTGGTTTATTGTTAAGAGTGTATCAAGTCTTGGTGTAATTACTTTGATGTAGAACAAGAGTGAAATTTAGAATAGATGAGAGAAAGAAGAGAAAGAGAGGAATGTAGGAAGAATTTAGAGAAGAATAGGAAGAACTTTAGAGAGAGAATTTCTGAATAGTTGTATATCATTAATCAAGTCTTAAAAATAATGAACATAGAAGAGCTTATTTATAGAGAAGCTCTTAGACAAAATTAGGAAACTACCATATTCTAGAATCAAACATAAAAGGAAATATCAAACTAGTTACTCAAAATTTAAATAACACCTAATAATTAAATAAAATATAATTATATAAACCTAAAATAGTCTAATTAATAATAATCATATAGATTCCTAATATAGCTTATTCATATTCCTCATCATTCTCCTGGGGTTCGAGAACTCGACTCCGACGAGTTAAAACTCTGGTAAACCATGAAGCAACAAGCGAAACTGGAGGAAATTCTTCAATTGAAAGTCTTGATTCTTGATAAAAATGTAGGATCTGTAAACAGCACAATTGAACCACTACATAGGAGAGAACATAGGAGGTCTTGGAACACCTCGGTAAGTAAACAAATCTATCTCATTGAAAATTAGTCCAATGGTCATAGTAGAAAGAAAATTAAATAAATGTGCATTAGATCCAAGAGAAACTATAGGAATTGGAGACTTATGTTGACGAGGATCATAAGATGGGGAATTAACAATGATTTCGGCAATACGAGAATTATCTTTCTCATTAAACTCAATCACTCGTTCCTTAGCAGAATTATCTTCATCAATCGATTTAACCATCGCTTTCTCCTCAACGATCTCGTCCTCCTCAACAAATTTAGTTCTCTTTCCCTTAACAGAATTTTTACAAATTGGCTTACATGGAGTGGTAATAACATCTCTTATGTCTTGGCAAATTTGGCTAATGTTGGCTAAATCGATTTTCATGTCGGCTATATTTTTGCGAAGGCGACAAACTAAGGCAGGATCAACTGTGGGTTGGCTAGAAAAAGTTTCAGTTTCTGAAACGTGACTGACACTAGGTTGATAGAAGAACATATTTTCTAATTTTTCTTTCATCTCAACCCACAAAGTGATAGGAGGATAATAGTAATGCTCAATTTCATATTGTACTAGTTTCCAGTGAACTTTAGCAGGTCCAACTAATTTCCAACTAGCATAAAAAATACATTGATCATTAGTGAAATTATAATAGTTAAAGAATTCCTCAAGAGCACTTATCCAAGCTAAAAAGATATTATAGTCTGGAGTGCCATCATAGGCAGGAATATCTCCTATGACCCTATCGTTGTGTCGTATCTCCTCAGGGTAATAACTAAAGTGGCTATGATATTGTTGAGGATAATATGGAGGATGGTTATATTGCGAATCATGATAATATCGATTATTTTTATATGGTTTATGGTAATAGTATGGAGAATAAATTGGAACACTCATATGCAATTATTATAATGGATCAAAACACATTCATGAATTTTCCAACTAATAAAACCATAAGAAAAATCTTCAAGAGTAGAAATTGTTACCAAACAAGGGTGCAAGTGCAAAAATCTTCGAATCTGGAGCAAATATGCAAGCTTCAACAAATCAGGGACCTTTTAGCAAAAATGTCAAAGCTGAAAGTGTTTGAGATGGTGTGGTGGAAGCAAAGGGGTGGAGGTGGAGAAGAGAAACACGTTTCTCTTTGCTGTAATTGATTTTTTTTTATTTTCGTTTTTTTTTTGTGAAACTACCATATTAGGAAACTACCATATTCTAGAAACAAACATAAAAGGAAATATCAAACTAGTTACCCAAAATTTAAATAACACCTAATAATTAAATAAAATATAATTATATAAACCTAAAATAGTCTAATTAATAATAATCATATAGATTCCTAATATAGCTTATTCATATTCCTCATCATACTTTTTGCTATAATAAAAGTAATTACGTTATTTTTACTACATGTTGTGTCTAACAGTTCTCAATATTCTTTGGAAGAAGAACGATTCCAAAATTTGAGGGGAATTCAATAGCAAAAATCAAAAAATTGAGTGGTGCCCGGTGAACAAAATTAGTTACTCGATTCAATACGATTATGGCGATAAAAAAAAAAAAAAAAAGAGTTTTGTACTGTTTAAGTTGTTTAAGTAAAATGGTGTTTGTAATTACTCGTATTATTACGAACATGTTCATTCTTTGGTCCTAGAGAATACGCAGTTGCCACACTATGCGAAAATGCTGGTGTTATTTTTTACTTTCTGTTCTTAATTATTTTAATTAATTGGTAATTAACTAAAATTGGCCATATCTTATAAGCAGACCTCACAGGAGGCGTAATAATTTTTTATCGTTTTATTGAAAGAAAGGCTTATGTTTTCTACGTTTGTCTCTTTGTGCAAAAACAATTGTAAACATGTCAATTGTTTAAGTTGTTCGTTCACTCTTCTTGTGTATATCTATGGAACACATTCAAAGAAGGAACGCGTAAATATCTCATTCTCGCAAATAGAAGATTAGTTACGAAAACCAGAAAACGTAGTTGAAGAAGTAACTTTCAACACTGTCATAGCTATTTGCTCAAAAAAAAAAAAAAATGAAAAAGAAAGGGACACTTATCATTGCTATTTGAACTTTAAAAGATGTGTAATGAAATTTCAATATTTCTAGAAGGATCTACTTAAAAAAGGAGTGAGAAGGAAAAAATAAAGTGTGACAATAGAATCACTCGTATATAACTGATCATAATAAAATCCACTTATGGTGAAGTCAAAGCTTCAAAGTTTCTATTCGTTCCCTCTCAAAATTCCTCTTACCAAACATGACCCCATATCAAATTTCCACTCTAATCATTGTATTCTCTTACCTATCTCCTTCCATTCACTTCTTCCTTCTACCATACATAGCTTAAGATTGAGGCGTTGTCAAAAGAGACAGATAGAACTTTGAAGACCTTTCATTATTTATTGCCCCTAACTATAGATGAGATCCACCAGTTTAGTTATATTGTTTACCATTAATGATACTCTCAGTTAACTTAGTTAAATGAGTGTCAGTCCTTTATTCTCTAGTCAGGATCTCGTCTTGTGTTTTTAGACGACTTTAACGAGTTATTAGTCATTCCTTCTACCATATCTAGATTCTGTTTTTGCTCTGTTTTATTAAAAACAGAGTCGCAACTTAAACTCCAGACTAAACAGCATTTCACTGATTCGTATAAAATATTCAAATTCAGAGCAGTGAAAATTTTGACATTAAGAAATCCACAACTATAAGACATTTTTCTACATGTACATTAAATATATACCGAGATACACATAGCATTTTTCTTTTCCTTTAATACCTTCATATATAAACTTATCACCAAAACAGAATATTAAATAAAGCAAACTATGAGCCAAAACAATAATCAAGCCGAAGGGCACCCAATTCTTTGGGAAGACGAGTTTGGAAGAGGTGGGATACTCTGTTCATGTCTGAAGAAGTTATCAGGATCAACCATGGTCTTAACAAGCACCAACTTGTCGAAATTACCCTTGAAATACTTGTTACCCCAACCACTGGCTTCAATGAAATTGGTCTCGTTTTTCTTGTTCATCCCAAGATCAAGATCTCTATAGTTCACGTAAGCCTCCCTCGGAAACTTCGAAACGTACGGAGCCATGTAACTGTAGACCTTCCTAATCCAATCGAAGTGCTTCACCGAGTCTTTCTCTCCATCTTGCCATAAGGAGAGCCACTGGATCATGAAAACGGTGCCGTTCCGATGAGGGAATGGGATTTCCGATTCCGAAATCTTGCTCATCATTCCGCCATAGGGAGTCCAAATTGTCAAAGGGGAGTCTTCTTCCGTCATTCTCTTCCACAGGCCCTCCAGCCCGGCTTCGGATATCGGCTCCTTGACATAGTCCGACTTGGCCTTGAAATAGTTCTTGAAAGTCGACTTTCCTTGGAGAAGAACTTCAGGTGGGGTTCCACTAGGAAAGCTGGCGATGTAAAGAACGGACTCGATCCAACTCATCTCCGTACAGTCTTTTCTCGTCAAACCCAATTCAGGGAAGCTCTTCTCCATGACTCCGATGAGTCTATCAGCGCCGCCGAGGAATAGGCCTTGGTAGGCGGTGGCGATGGTTCGCTGACTTTTATCGCCGCCGGAGCCGCTTACTACTTGTATAATAGCTCGAATGAAGAGATCTTCGTCAAGCTTGTCCACAACTTGTTGCCACCTATAGAGCAGCTTCGTCGCTCCCTGTGCCAACGTCTTACTAACTGTAAAAACTGAAACTTTCTCTGGTACCGGTACCAGTTTTATCTTCCACCAGAGAATGATCCCGAAACTCGCTCCACCACCGCCTCTGATGGCCCAAAACAAGTCCTCTCCCATTGCTTCCCGGTCCAGAATTCTACCGTGAGCATCGACAATTTGCGCGTCGAGCACATTATCGGCACCCAAGCCGTACTTTCTCATCATGGAGCCGTATGCGCCACCAGTTATGTGGCCACCGATGCCTAAGCTGGTGCAGAGCCCGGCCGGGAAGCCGTGGACTTTGCTATTCTGGGAAATTCTGTAGTAAACTTCACCGATCGTTGCGCCGGCCTGAATCCATGCCGTGTTGTCCTTAATGTCAACCTTGACTTGGCGAAGGTTGGACAAATCGACAACGATGAATGGGGTTTCGATTTCGGAAACATAAGACAGGCCCTCGTAGTCATGGCCTCCACTTCGGACTCTGAGATGTAGTCCTAGTTGTTTGGAGCAAATAACTGCGGCTTGCACGTGGGAATCATGCAAGGGTGTGAAAATAAACTCGGGTTTTGGCGCCGAAGGCACCAAGTAACGAAGGTTTTGTGCTGAGGATTGGAGTATTGAGGTGAAGAATGAGTCTTCTGGGGTGAAGAGAACAGTTGAGAGTGGAAGAACTGAAAGGTCTGAGTTTAGTGAGACGCATTGGGTGAAGTTTTCTAGAGTTGAAGCTGCTGATGAATATTGAGATTGATGAAGAAGGAGGAGGACGTGTAATAGGCTTACTAAGGATGATTTTATCCACATCTTCATTTTTTTGAGGTTTTCTCTCCTGCCAAGAACCGGTATACTTGGTTATATGTTAAGAATGCCATACCCTTTTATATTCAAATAGTTAGAGAAATATATTAATTTTAGTTTTGCCAACCCTTTCTTTTATTTTCCTTAAAAAATTACAATAATTTGCCAACCTAGGAATATCGAGAATTATGTTCTTCTTTCAAGCGACAACGAAAGTAGTAATATAAATATATTTCATGGTATTCAGTATTCTACATACTAATAACTCCTTTTTGGAAAGTTTTTAAATTTAATTGATTGGACTAAATAGGAAATTAAAAGAAAAAGGATAACATAAAACGTGAAAGCAAGAAATTGGATATGGCTTAGGGTTAAAGTGAAGAAAACGCTGTAAGAGGCTAGTAGCACGAGTGCATAACGTAGCGATTCAGATATAATGATTCGAGTCAGTGAAGAGAAATTTACGAAGCTGCCATGAGACACTATACATAGGAAGAATCTAATAAGCCAACGCCGGCCTTGTTCAATTATCCAATGAGAGCTTTAGGAGTAAAGCAAAGACTTGAAGCTTAAAAAGAGTTGCTTTACGCTTCCAATTACGTTGACGAACTCAAATACCATCCTACTTACATGAAAGATAATATTGAAAGTTGCTTGCTTCACGCTTGTAAGTAGTGGTACTGAGGTTTTACACCACAAAAACTTACATATAGTTTTAGCTATATGTCACTTTTCAATATGTAGTGGAGAAGCAATTATAGTACAAATTAATGTGAATGTAAATTAAAAACTGTCGTTCTGAACTTTTAAACGTGAAGTATTTTGGCCAAAATAACAGGATTTCATATTTTGCTTTCAATTATTATTTAGAGTTCCATTTTTTGGAGGAAAAAATAGTATAATTCCTCCAAATTCGCAATTAACTTGTTCGATTTGTACAAAGTTAAACTCAAAGTCTTTTGGGCTTTAAGGTGAACCTATGAACTTTCACTCCTTGAGTATTGCATCACAACTTTTGCACATAGTTGGATGAGTTATTAGTTATACATGTTAATTTCATGTGAAAAGAGACTACAAGTCATGAGGTTATGTATATATAATAATTAAATTATTATTGAATGCTAACGAAAGATGAAAGTACAATAAATTAATCTCGATAAATGAATATTCGATAAATTAATAACTTCAGTTAAATAATAAAACTTCTGGCCTTAATTTGGGCCAACGTATTAAATTAATATTCTTGCTTATGCATAAAATAATAATTTTTTTGTAGTTTTTTAGGGCTCATCGAATATATAAGTTAATAATCGATTATATATATAAAAGAAATAATACATAAATATTCACAATATTAATAAGTTTTTTTTTTAGATAACTTATATTTTTTTAATTCTTTTTCTTTTTCAAAATGCATCTAAAATTTTTTTAAGCAAAAAAACCTACAAAGTGGGCAAAACACATAAATTACTTCAAATCATCAAAAACATGCGTAGAAATCAGAACATGGCAACAATCAATTCAGGACATATCCCTGGAAAAAGTGAAAGTTGAAATAGCAAACCTATGTGCCACCATATTCCCAATTCTAGGAACATAAAGACATTGGTCACAATTAACTAAAGAAAACAAACTCTGGACTTCCGAAACTAATAAAGCATTATCGGCTAAAAATTCCTTATTGTGGAGGCTTTGAATAGCTCGTAAAGCATCACTCTCCACCTGATTGACCGTAAAATTATGCTGAAGAGTAAAAGATCGAGTCCTTCCCGAATAGCAAGTAGTTCACAATAACAGTAAATTTGAGAAACAAGCAAGAACCAAACCATCCGAGCTTCTAATAACACCACCGTTTGTTGGCACGTTCAAGTTAAAATGCATCTAAAGTTATTTATTTATTATTTGTACTTAAATTAAATTCAGTCTCATTTCTATGATTTGTAATGCATACAACACATTCACTATATGATTTAAAATCTATTTATAATTTATTTAGATTCCAAAAGTAAAACTTATAAAGTATTAAATTTTAAATTACATTTATTGCATGTATATCTATGTCTTAAATTTTTGATATATACAGGATATTAATTTTTAGAATTTTATTTATGTATAAATAATATTTATCAACTTTTATGAATATACATGTTAATTTTTAGGCTTCTTTGCATATATGCATTAAATTTGACTGTATCTAATTTTTATTATTATAAGTCATACACGTATCTTAGGAGGAAAAAAATTAAATATTAAACTCATACTACTCTTTTAAATTAGTAATTTATTTATTTACAATAAATAAATAACATCTATAAAATAAGAATTTTTCTTAGTTCCAATAGTATTAATTTATAGAAGTTTTACTGTACAACATATTTTCCCACTTTTTTGAGGAAGGGCTTTACAACAACATAACACATAATTCCACGATCGTTTCCATCACTCTCCTATCCTATTCCCATGCACTTTTTGTTGGGTTATTCATATAAAACCAATAAAGTGGGCCATAGTTTTTATATCAATTATATAATATAAGGACTGTCTAATTAAGAGGGGTCATTAAGTGATCTAATTAAGGACTCTTGAAGTTACCTATTTGGTGTGGACTCTGTAATGTGTGGTTACCTAATCCTAGTCCAATAAGGATTGATGGGGTCTCTATTGGTGACTAGTATATAAGGACATAACTATAGGGTTTTGGTCCCCAAGCCAAATAGAACGTGTGCTCTTCTCCTCTGCCTCCATCAACAGAGAGAGACCCATTGAGCATACATAGAGTATTCTGCCTGTGGAAGACTTTCTACCCTCAGGCTCTAATCAGTTAATTGCTTCTGCTTACGTGATCACATCCTTTGCTGTCAAACACGATGGATTCAGGTTAGTCACGGGTTTCTCTCAACAAATCTTTTCCTGACAATTTGGCATGATAGATTCTAGGATTATATTTGGTTTATTAATCCATTATGTATATCTAACAAGTGGTATCAGAGAGCAGAAAATCATGTTAAATTGCTTAGGATAATCATACATGTCTCTATTTTGTAATATCTTTACCTATTTGGCTTTCTAGGGTTTAGATATAACATGTATGATTGATGAATTTTTCATGATTTTGTTGAGATATTCAGTGTTTGAGGGTTGAATTCTGAGTTTTGGGTCATAAAGATTACAGATTAGGGCGAAAAATCACATTAGGGTTGAGTTACCCAATTTTAAAATCGGGTAATCAACACTTAGGCCGCAGCACGGCACTGCGGCGCCGCATTGGTGGCGCCGCGGCGCCAAGCCACGGATCAAGTGGCGCTGCAGCACCACGTAAGTGGCGCTGCAGCGCCAAACACAAAGCCGCGGTGGCACCGTGGCGCCACGCAAATGGCGCTGCAGCGCCACCATCAAGACGCGGTGGCGCCGCGGCCCCACGAGAGTGGCGCTGCAGCGCCACCCTTAAGTTACGGTGGCGCCGTGGCGCTACATACTGGCACCGCAGCGCCACCACCTGGGAAGAAAGCAATTTTATTAGGTCGTTTTTGACCTAGTTGAGGTATACGGTCTCGGTTTTGGGTAGAATTGAGTCGTTTTCGACTAAATTCAAGGAATTCTAACCTGAAACTTAACCAATCAGTTTTGTTTTCTCAACCCACCTTCAGTACGACCCACATTTTATCCGTTGAAAACTCTATTTGCCTTTAGGAGTTGATAAAAGTGCTTAAAACTCAGTCGGTCATCCATAAAGATTTGTGTATTGAAATTTTCAGTTTAATATTCTGGGTACTTTGGTTATTATTTTCTTTGCACTATTTGTTTAAATATTTTGAAATAGATGAGTTGAAACAATATGTTACCAAAGTAACCTCTATTGCGTAAATTTATTTATTTTAGAATATTTAAATAATTGTGCGTTTATTGTTCATACGAATAATTACCGGCCCAAAGGAATGTGATTATTTGGCCGAATAATGGACACACCTGCGGTAATAGATATGTGATGGTTATCAAGTTTCCATGTGAACAGTAAATCGGCCCAAAGGAAGGTTTACTGTCTGACAGGATTTACTGTCAATATTTGATTACTGCACTGAAGAGTACCACTTACAAGTTGATAAGTCGGCCTAAAGGAAGGCTTATTGATATCGTTCTGGGTATCTTGTGATGGAAGCCCACCTTATATGTTTATTTGATGTATGTCATGCTAGTATATCTTATTATTTTATATGTTTAGTTTATGACATATTTTTAATGTGAGCTGTTATTTTCTATTTTTGTTCTCTGTTCAGTTTATGTTTAATATATATCTGCCAATATTAAGTCTAATATTTGTGTTTTATAACACAAACCTTAAGAAATGAATGAGCACAATGTGCTCAATTGCATTGATTTTGACCTTGTGCTCCGGACAGAACATCCTACTGCTCTTACAGTTTAAAGTTCTTCAGTTGGTAAAGAAGAATTTTGAGTAGTAAATTCGTTCTAATTACATAAGTCTCATGGTCATGCAACACTCCATTACAGAAACCATAAGGGGCGCTATACCTGAGGAGTTAAACGCTAAGTTGTTCCTTAAAGTAATTACGGTTCGTTTTATTAAAAACGAAAAGGTCGAAATGAGTACCATTTTTTGGAACCTCGTTTCAATTCAGTATAAGGATTAAGGGAACATAAGGGAGTACATTATGGAGATGTCTAATCTCGCTTCCAAACTAAAGGCACTTAAGTAAGAGTAGTTGAAAGACTTGCTCGTGCATTCGGTTACTATCTCTCTTATTGCACAAATCAGTTAAGCAAAGTTACAACACCCTAAAGTACAAATGATCTCTTTTGAGATCATTTCTTATAGTGTGCAAGAAGAAGATAGGTTGAAGCAAGAAAAGATTGAAAGTACTCATTTAACATGTACTTCTCAAGATAAGATAAAATAAGGAAAAGGAATAAGGATAAGGAAGCTGGAGTTTTGACTTTATAGCATAAAGTGCAAAAGGAAATAACATAAGGAATTTGTTTGTTTCTTTTGCAAAAAGGCTTGATGTATAAGGTTAATTATCCAGTCATGCCTTTTGGCATATAAAGAAGGGTATGCTTCTCAATTTTGTTTGTCGTAAAGTTAATTTAGCTCTTGTACCCAAATGCACTTAGTGAATAGATTTGGATCCTACTTTTCACATAAGTGTGTTCATGCAAGATTATTTGTGAAGCTAGTTGCAAATTGATGATGAAAGATTCATCTGTTTGGGCAATGGCAACACTACTTCAGTGGAGGCTAGATAAGGTTATTTAGATTATAATTAGAGACTGGTTAAATTTTGGATTTGGAAGAGACTTTTAAAGAATTCTATTTCTGACTCGAACAAATATAGTCATTCTTGTTCTTTCGGAAATAGTTCAATTTAGTTTCTTTCAAGATTCAAATTTCTTGCTACTAGTTCTTTGATTAATAACCTTTATAAATTGAAAATAATTACCTCATCAAGTTAATCTTGCATATTAAGAAATATGGTATAAAAGTACAAGTCAATTAAAAGAATTTCTCTAAGGTATGACGCAAGCTTTTTTTTGATATATCTCTTAATTGATAATTAATAGTATTGTGTCAGATGAAATTCTTAACCTACTTAACTTAACGGACTTTAAAATCTATGTTAAGTACATTAAAGAATACAGACAAACATAAGAAAATCAGATATCAACAAGAGTTTTTGACGTATTAGAGCTAATTTATACTGATACATGTAGACCATTCCATACAGTTATCTGGAATGGCCAACAGTATTACATTATGTTACATAGACAATTATTCTCATTAAGGGTACCTATTTTGGTTCATGAGAAGTCTCAATTTCTGGATGTATTTAAGTTTTTTCTAATGCCCAAGTTGAAATTCAACTGAGCTAGGAAATTAAAGCTGTCAAATCTAATCATAGTGCATACTATGGTAGGTAAGACGGATAAAGTAAACAAAGTCCAGAACCCTTCACTCAGTTCCTAGAGACATACAGAATCGTCCGACAATACGAAATACCANTACTTGCATGTCTGGGGTTGTCCAACTAAGGTTAGGCCATACAGGCCATATGGAAAGTGATTGGACTTAAGAATTTTAGCTACTATTTCATTCGGAACTTTGAAAAGTTAAGAGGATTCATTTTTATGATATCTCTTATATATCCTTTTCAAAATGGGAAAATATAAATTCCTTGAGGATGTTAAGTTTGGGGGGAGAAAAGGTTAAGAATATTGTCTTTAAGGAGGAATTCATTTCTCTTTCTTCAGTTGCAAATTGAAAATGTTCAGGTTTCAGGCTTCTATACCTGACATTATTCAAGATACAAATTCGGATCAAGACAATATTCAGCAGCTTCTAAAATGACAAACTCAACAACCTCAAGAGAAAGTGCCATAAAGGAAATCCACTAGAACATGTGTTTGATATGGGAGTAGAAAATGATCTAATTATTTTCACTCAAGCTAAAACAATGTTCTAACTCTCAAAGTGGATTAATGCCATAAAGAATGAGATGAAATCCATGAAGGACAATGACATTTAAGATCTTATCGACATTTAAGTTCGTCTAGTTCTAATGGTTTCACTCCAAAGGAAGGCATTATTTATAAAGAGACTTTCTCTCCAGTTTTAATGAAAGACTCTTTCAGGATGATTTTGGCACTAGTAGCTCATCATATTCTGGAGTTACATTAGGTGAATTTAAAGACTACCAGATTCCCATTAAGATATTAAAGATTCCATCTAGTTATTTTCTCATTTAGTTTTGAGGAAAATTCAGTTGATGGTCTTATATATCACAAGATCAGTGGGAGCAAGTTTATCTTCCTGATATTGTATGTCAATGACATACTTTTGGCTAGCAATGATATAGGCTTGTTGTACGAAACTAAGAAATTTCTATCGAAGGATATTGATGTGAAAAATCTTGGAGACGTCTCTTTTGTACTAAGGAATATGGATACATTGAGATCATTCCAGTTGTATCTTTTAGGATATCTCAAAAGATCTATATCGATAAAGATTATGTTTCAGGAGATATGCCCATTGGCCAAGGGTGATAAATAGTTCTCCTGCCTGGATATTCTGGTCAAAAAGGGGAGATTTTGCCCCCTAATGCTATTTGCAAACTCCATAAGTCAATATATGGTTTGAAACAAGCTTCTCGGTAGTAGTTTCATAAGTTTTCTAGTGTTCTTATATCTCAAGGATTCACACAATCAACCAGTGATAATTCTCTCCTCCTTAAAGTACATGATACTATTTTTCTAGCTCTCTTGGTGTGTGTTGATGACATAATTATTGTAAGTAATAATCAGATAGCTATGGACTCCCTTAAGGCTATACTCAGCCAACGTTTTAAAATGAAAGATTTGGGGCCTCTCAAGTACTTTCTGGGTATAGAAATAGCTAGATCAGTTGCTAGCATTTCTATCTGTCAAAGGAAATATGCTTTAGAATTGCTATCTGATACATGGTATTTGGGATGCAAGCCTTCTTCCATTCCAATGGAAGCTAACCTGAAGCTTTCTCAATCTGATGGTGAACTACTTGCTGATCCCACCAGTTATCGGTGACTCATTGGTAAATTGATTTATCTTACAATTACTCATCCTGATCTTAGCTACTCTATGAATTGTCTTAGCCATTTTTTAGTAGCTCCACGTACACCACATCTCCAAGCAAACTATCGAATCTTGCAGTATATCCAAAGGACTCCTGGTCAAGTGCTCTTCTTTCCTTCAAATTCTTCAACATAATTGAAAGTATTTACAGATGCTGACTGGGGCACTTGTCCAGACACTCGTCGTTCTGTCACAGGTTTTTGTATCTTCCTTGGTTCTTCACTCATTTCTTGGAAGTCCAAGAAGCAACAAGTAGTGTATCGTTCCTCTGCTAAAGCTGAATATCGGTCTATGGCCAACACCACTTGTGAACTTGTTTGGTTACTTAGTTTACTTAAAGAGTTGGGAGTTGATCACTCTGGACCAGCACTCCTTTATTGTGACAATCAGGCTGCTCTCTATATTGCAACTAATCCTGTTTATCATGAGTGCACAAAGCACATCGAACTCAATTGCCATTTTATGCGTGAAAAGCTCCAAGCTTGAATGCTGAAAATCATGCATGTTACTACACGAAATCAGCTAACAGACTTGTTTACTAAAGCCATTCATCATCCTTCACAATTTCAACTGCTGTTACGCAAGATGGGAATTCACAATTTATATTTTCCATATTGAGGGGGAGTATTAGAAGATTATATATGCTATCATAATGTAATAAATAACAATAGATACTTTCTAGAATGAGTTTGTTAGTTTGTTATGGTTTGTTAGTCTTGCTGGCACATGGAACTCTCACCTATATACATGCCCTGTATTGCATCTCTTTGGATCAATGAGAATGTGTCATTTTCATTCCATGCTTTTTTTCTAATAAAACAAAATACTTGTTCTGTTGTTGTCACTAGTAACTTAAAAAGAAACTACAAAAACAAGAACCCACATAAAATATAATCTAACATTTGAAATTAAACCAGGATGCCTCTCCGTTCTAAATAGAAGGCAGAGCAGGAATTCTAGTAGGCCACCAAGGATGCACAAGAGAGTGGACACATGAGCTCTTGCACACCCACTCACTGGAACATGGAAAGTCGCAAACATACTCTTCAAAACTGTCTCCTCCGATCTTGTATTGGCAGATATCAATCTGCGTGCGAAGAAAAATGCATCTCCATCTTCGGGATGAAATGCAATCAGAAACACATACAATTCTTCAAGGCCCCTTTTCAAATTAACATGGTGAACCAAAATCCAAGTGGTTGCGCCTTTAAGTTCCCAAGCTTTCAAAACATAGGAACCAGCATCCTCATCCAAATAGAACTGGGCCAGCTGCAGTCGACCCCGAAACACTGCAAGACGTGCATTATCCTTGAAAGCCCGGTTCAAGCTGCTGTCAAACTCCACAGGCAAGCTAATCGAATGGAACCGTTGCAAGTAATGTTCCTCGTATTCACTGTCACTACTGTCGATACTTTCCTTGAAGAGGTCGACCGCCGCAATTCCTTCAAAGTCATTCTTCCCAAAAGGCCAGTATACAATTCCGTTGCAGGCAACTGGTGAGAGATGCCAATGAGATAAGCACACAGGAGACCGGAATGTCGAATATTCAAACCATTTCCCGGTCTCAGAAGAAAAGATCACTGCATGAGATTCCGGGTCGCATTCATTGGCCGCCGTTAGCACGACCTTGTACTCAATGCTGCAATTACAATAATACGATAGCTTGTTGCAGCTGCATCTAGGCACGCACACAAATCCACACCTAGATATGACATGAGGAAAATCAATTTTGCTAAAAGTCGTACGTGTACATGTATCTGGGAGCCGGAGGGACTTCAACAAATTGCCTAGCAGACTATATAGGAATCATGCATTAGTTCAGTAAGCAACAACAAGTCGGGAAGACACGATGAACGCATGTGGCCAATTCAAAAAGTCGAGAATAGAACCACTAGCAAAACAATTAGACAAAGATGGATAGAGAATCATTGATTTCACCGAAAACAAATCTTTGTATGGTATAATATGGGACGGCATGTAGACTGGATAGTCCCAAAAGCTAATATAACGACCTCTAATAAAAAGAGTATTGGGAAGCTGGGAGTCGTCAGAATTAATATCTTCATTATTAGGACCCAACAAGAGTAGTCGTTTCTGGGTGTGATAGTGATTGAATTCGTGGATGAAATATAAATAATCCAAGCGAGAAACAAGAGAGAACCAGCGCTTACAGACGGAGCTACAACGGATTACGGTTCTGGCTTCGGGGAGTCGGAGCAATATCTCCAATAGAAGCTCGTCACCGATGACGGATATGAATTTGGATGCTGGCTCTAGTCGTTTCTGATTCCGAGTCTAATTGCTGATCTCGTCCAAGCTTAAGCAGCTTCTTCTTTTTCTTCCTATGACTTTCTGACTCTCCTTCTCCAAGCTTGCGGAGTCTCTTCATAGGGCTTTCTGACTGGGGTTGTGCTTTGCGCATAAAACTCTGCTCAAGCATGATAAATAATTGGCGCTTATAGAAATATGACCAAGGCTCAATTTAAGTAAATATCAATTTGTCAAATGTTATAGCAAAATATCTGATATATATATATATATATTTATATGCTGAGTGTAAAATTTTATATACCAAGTACAAAAAATTATATACCCATTACATTTCAGTACAATAACTGAAATTAGTAGATAAACATATCTACCAAGTGTAAAAGTGTATATACCTGGATATTTAGCTATAAAATTTAAAAAATAAATATCTAGTTAATCAAATTTAAAATATTAGTCATTCACCTGAAAAGCCTTCGTGTGTATTTAAACGCAAGGCAGTCATTTTCAAGCAAAAAAAAAAAAAAAAAACGCAAGGCAGGCATGGCTGTGAAACCAGGCATGGCTGTGAAACCCTCACACCGAAAAGTGAGTAATGGGCCATTGTTTACAAAAAAAGGAAAGGGGCTTTCTACAAGAATGCCCACTTTTGGGCTTAGTGTTAAATAGATCTTTTCGAAAAAATGTCATGAAACCCACATTTTCAAGCGGGTTATTTAAACGTACCACCAGCTAAATGTTAATACCACTTTTTTAGACCTAAATGACGATTTTACCCTCACTTAAATAGGGACTCATCTCCTACATTTCATTTGGGCTTCTCACAGAACCTCTCTCTCTCTCTCTCTCTCTTAACTTGAAAACAGTGGTCGACGAGTACTTCGATTCTCGACGGTGTGACGACTTCGATTCTCGGCGGCAATAGTGGCGTGTACATCGATTATAAACAGTGGCGACCTTGATTTTTAGGATTCGAGGATTTCGATTTTAGGTTTTTTCTGTAGCAGTGGCTGGGACCTCGAGGATTGATGGCGGCGATGACCTCGATTTTTGACGGTGGAGACGACCTCGTTTCTTAACGGCGGTAGCGATTTTAATTCTCAGGTTGAGGCAGATTTTGGTACTTTTCTATTTCTCTCTTAGGTTTTAAATTTTAGGAGACCTCATGCATTTTAGGTTCTGTTGTTATTGTTCTAGGTCCAATGGCTAAGTATAATTTTCATTACCTTGTGATATCACTGAATTTGTCTGATTGTCATATTTGTGCTTGTGTTGTGTTGTTTAAATTGTTAATTATATGTGAATGGTGTAAAGTCCCGTTGGTATATTAGTATATTCTACTATTGCTTAAGGAAGATTAAGCAAATTGTTAACAACCAAAATCAGCATCTATAATTTGGAAAGTGAAGGAAATGACAATCTTAGATAACAAGTTGTCGGTTTGGCAAGAATGGCGAGGCAAATAAAAGTAGCATATTATAAGTCTGAACCTACAAAACAGGGTTATCAGAAGTGGGGTAGTCTTAGGCCTCCTTGTTCAAAGTTTGGGAATTAATCTTCCAGATCTTAGGTATCACGATTTAGCAGCATATTATAAGTCTAAACCTACAAAACAGGGTTATCAGAAGTGGGGTAGTCTTAGGCCTCTTTGTTCAAAGTTTGGGAATTAATCTTCCAAATCTTAGGTATCTCGATTTAGCAGAGAATCATTTAGGAAACTTTTCACCTACTAGCTTTAGTTTTATTGCATCTTTAACAAATTGCAGCCAAATGAATGTGTTCTCCTTGAGTACAAACAACCTTGGAGGTGTTTTACCGAACTCTATTTCCAATTTGTCCATTCAAGTCACTCAACTGTATCTGTCAGAGAATCTAATATCAGGAAATATTCCTGAAACATTAGGAAATCTGGTCAACTTGATCGGTTTATCCATGGCGTCTAATCTCTTTCAAGGTATCATTCCAGCCTCTTTGGGGAAATTAGGAAATTTGCAACTTTTAGAATTATATGCAAACTCATTATCAGGAAGGATACCCTCATCTCTGGGAAACCTCACTCAAATCTCAGATCTTAAATTATCACAAAACCACTTATATGGAAGCATTACTCCGAAAATAGCAGACATACATAAATATAGTACATTTTCTTCTGATTTGGATTTGAAAGAATGCTATATTACACTATCTTGATAAAATATTGGTATATTCTACTAATAGGGCATGACAGACATGTTGGTTTAATTTCTAATCATTATGATTGTGAAAAATTGTTAGTCTTTTCTTTGTGTGTGTATGTGTGTGTTTTGGGGTAGAGGTTAGTTGCTGTTATTTTCTTATAAAGACTGCTTACAAGTTAAAGGGAAAGATTCTCAATCTGTTTTATGCAAGCTTAGAAAGTGAGTTCTGTAGCATTATTGTGATTTGTGCAGTATCGAAATTGTCATTCCAGGAATCATCCTGAAAAATATGCCACTATATTACCTTCATTATTTATCCATCTTCAGTTTTGGGATCTCAGAAAGGATTATCATATTGGTGATGGATATGCACCTTTTAAGGTTGAATGGGCAGAGAATGTTCCTCAGCAAGATAATGGGTTAGTATTGGTGAACTAGTTTAGTCATTTTTTTAATCCATTGTGTCATTTACTCATGTTTTTAACATCATCAAGATATTTTGTTTATTGATGCAGTTTTGATTGTGGCATATTTATGATCAAGTTCGTTGAATTCTTAATGATGGGGGAACCAATCGACAAAATTCAACCAAACAAGATTCCGTTTTACTGAAAAAATATGGCAATGGAGTTATGGGTGCATGGTAAGTGGAAACATGAAAATGGGTATGAAACCCCTCCAGAAATACCTGAAGATAATTATGGGAGCCATAAGAATGATGAGGCTATTTGCCATTAGTTTGAATGAGCACAAAGAAGTCTGCTAGAGATTGCTAAGGATTCTTCTTTTCTGATCTGATGTATACTATGGATATTAGCCAACATGGAGATATCTTATTGAGTTATTTAGGAATAGACATAATTTTTTTGAAATATATGTTATGTCTCACTTTTAATCATAGTTATTTTCGATCAGACAGATGACATGTATAATATTCTTGTCACTTGGATAGTGTCATTTCCGGAACTAAACGACGGAAAACATTAGCCAATTTAAGATGATGTCTTGAAATTCAATAAGTGCAGAAGTTGAACCGAGAGAGCATGTTGCATGAGGGATCTACTACAAACGACGTGTGCTGCTCAACTTAACCAATAGGAAACATAAACTGTCTGGTTTTATCTTGAACAACATTGAGGTTTTGGTTAATTACACGTGTTACATCTACATAATACACAAGATCAATATCATCTCAAGTTTACATCAAGATAAGACCTTGTGAACATGAGAGCTGAACCATTCACTCCCTGAAGCACTACCAGCCTGGAATCCACATATGTCCCACAAACAAAAATCGCTAAATCAAACATTTCAGGCTGGATTTGTACCCGAACTTCTTGAACTACCTTTTCTAGGTTACTAGTAAACCAACTATAAACTAAGTCGGTTTAATAGTAAACTCGCGGTTAAAAGTGAAGTTTACTAGTAAACCTTTGAGTTTATTAGTAAATCTTGACCTACAGTTTACTAGTAAATAATGACCTTGAGTTACTGGTTTACTAGTAAACCTTTGAGTTTACCGGTAAATCTTGACCTGTAGTTTTCTAGTAAACCTCGACTTAGGGATAATGGTTTACTAGTAAAACCACAACCTTGGGTCAGTGGTTTACTAGTAAACTTTTGAGTTTTTTTATAAACATTGACCTACAGTTTATTAATTAACTATGAGCTAGCATAATTGTTTACTAGTAAACCTTTTATTTTTTATTCAAACCTAGTTCAATAGTTATAACTTGAGTTTACTAGGAAACTATAACTTGTGGATTAGGATTTACTAGTAAATCACGATGTAGGGATAATGGCTTACTACCATGACATAAGGATAAAGTTTTACTGGTAAACCATGACATGAGGATAAGTGTTTACTAGTAAACCACGACCTTGGGTTAATGGTTTACTAGTAAAGTAGATTTTGTTTTATAGTTATGTTGTGCTTAAAAAAATTCATAGCTTTAAAACTTTTCGGCTTACTTGTAAATCTTTTTCCCTTGGTAATGGTTAGACTTGTCGATAAAAGTTGAGTTTACTAGTAAACCATAATCTTGGGTCTATGGTTTACTAGTGAACTTTTGAGTTTTTCGATAAATGTCGACCTACATAGTAAACTACGACCTAGGATAATGGTTTACTAGTAAACCTTTTATTTTTTATTCAAACCTAGTTCGATGGTTATAACTTCAGTTTACTAGTGAACCATGACCTACGGATAATGGCTTACTAGTAAACCATGACATGAGAATAAAGGTTTACTGGTAAGCCATGACATGGATATAAGGGTTTACTTAAAATAAAAAGATAGTATACTTACGGTTAAAAGTGAAGTTTACTAATAAACCTTTGAGTTTATTGGTAAACATTGACCTACAAATTATTAGTAAATCACGACCTTGGGTTACTGGTTTACTAGTAAACCTTTTAGTTTACTGGTAAACCTTAAACTTTAGTTTACTAGTAAACCTTGACCTATAGTTTACTAGTAAACCTCGACCTAGGGATAATGGTTTACTAGTAAATCCTTGATTTTTAATTCAAACGAGTAAATCATAAACTAGTGAATCCCATGGTTATAACTAGCATTTACTGGCAAACCATGACCTGCAGATAATGGTTTACTAGTAAAGCAATTTTTTTTTTTTGTACTTATGTTGTGCTTAAAAAAATACATAGTTTTAAAACTTTTTGGCTTACTTTTCCCCAGGTAAGAGTTTACAAGCAAACGCTAGTTATAACCATAGGCTTACTTTTTGGCTTAAAAAAATACATGGTTTACTAGTAAACATGCAGTTAAAAATTTTAGTTTACTAGTAAACTATTGAGTTTACTGGTAAACCTTAACCTTTAGTTTACTAGTAAACCATAAACTATGGAATCCCATGGCTATAACTTACGTTTACCGCTAAAACCTTGACCTGCATACAAGGGTTTACTAGTAAACTAACTGTAAACCAAGTTAGTTTAATAGTAAACTCACGGTTAAAAGTGAAGTTTACTAGTAAACTTTTGAGTTTATTGGTAAACCTTGACCAACAGTTTACTAGTAAACCACGACCATTGGATAAGGATTTTTAGTAGTAAAATTTTTATTTTTTTATTCAGACACAATTTGTCGATCAGAGGCTTACTAGTAAACCACAACCTTGGGTCAATGATTTACTAGTAAACCTCTGAGTTTACTGGTAAATCTTGACATGCAGTTTACTAGTAAACCAAGACGTAAGATAATAGTTTACTAGTAAACTATTTTTTTCCTCTTAAAACCAATATACCATGTACTAGTGAATCTCATGGTTATAACTCTCGTTTACTAGTAAATCCTTGATTTTTGTTTTTTATTTAAGCTAAAACCTCGTAGATTTCAGTTTACTAGTAAGCTATAATTCATCGATAAGAAGTTTATTAGTGAATCGGTTTTGTTTACTTGTAACGTTGCAGTTAAACCTTTCATTAAAAGTAAACCACGATCTCTTAGAATGAGTTTACTAGTAAACTTTATGACTAAATCTTGAGTTTACTAGTAAACCAGATTTTCCGAGTGTTTATCATTTTACTAGTAAACTTGAAATTGTCTTTTAAAAGTTTGTTTGTAAACTTTACAGTTAAACCTTGAGTTTGCAAGTAAACCACGACCTAGGGATAGTGGTTTACTAGTAAATATTTTGAGTTTTTTCTTCAAACTAATAAACTATAAACTAATAAAACCTATGGTTATACTTTGAATTTACTAGTAAACCATAACTTGTGGATAAGGGTTTACCAGTAAACTTCTAATTTTTTATCAAGACACAACCTGTAAATTTGAGTTTACGAGTCTTGATAAAAAAGTTTACTAGTAAACCAGTTTTTTATAGATATTATTAGTTTACTGTTAGACTTGAAGTTGTGATAGTTGTTTACTAGTAAACCCTATAGTTAAATCTTGAGTTTACTAGTAAACTATGACCCGGGGATAATTATTTACTAGTACTGTTAAGTCACAACCCTATAGATTTTGAGTTTACTTGTAAGCCACAATTTGTGAATAAAATATTACTAATAAGACAGTTTTTCTTAGTGATTATCAATTTACTAGTAAACTTGAAGCTATAATTGATGGTTCACTTGCAAACTCTTAGATTTACTATAAAAACAGAACTTGTGAGGAAAGGTTTACCAGTACACACATACATCACTAGAAAAAAAGATGTTGAGCTTAGAATGAAACCACAACGTGTCAATAACAATTGACCCCAGGCTTACAAGTAACCACGTAGATATATATTATGATTTTAGAAAGATGCCACAATACGTTGCTCATTAAGTATCCTCTTGAGTTTACTTTGTAAGACAAAACATGTGGACAAATATGCTGTCAGTAACCTTCTAATAGGATACCTGGATATTAATATGAATATATCCAACAATTTTAATACATAGAGAACGTTCTAATCAAATTTTAAACAATTTCAATATCAAGATAGAATATTTTGTTCACATCAATATTAACTTTTCAAGTCATACTTTCAAATCAGTATACTTTTTGAATCAATAAATTTTTCTTCTGAAAAAATGAACCAGAAATTTCTCTGTAATAAAGTTCCATTTTTGTTATTTCTTCAGCGTGGATAGGCTTCGAATCTTGTTTCAGACTTTCTGCATAAAAATCATAAAAGTAGTGGATTAAAGCTTCTAAAATAAAATTATATTGAAAATATAACAATACTAAATCATGTCAACTGTATAAAATAAGAATAATAAAATTATAATACAACGTTTAACTCTATAAATTTTTTTTAATTACCTAGAAGCTTGTTGAGTAGCTTAGCTCATCAGTCTTTTGCCTTTTTTCTCGACAACGTAATGCAGGAAGATTCTTACAAGTTTTCCTATTGTGGCCCGGTTGTTTGCAATTCCCACATTTTGTTTTCTTCTTTCCGAATTCACCTGTGGAGGCAGCTCGTTTTGTTTTCCTTCTACCTTTTTGAATTTTGTACTAAGGAGGCTTGGTTACTTCACTTTTAACATGATCCGGCATATCCCATTTTGAAATATCAGCCTGGATTTATAGGAACCTCATAAACCTTTTTAAGAATACAGGTTTTGTACCACTGTGAGCAAAATGCACTCTTACACAGATATCTTTTGTAAATAGCAGCAAGAGAATGCACACAAGGAATTTGGTCAAGATCAAACTCAAGACATATGCACGTCAATTTATCCAAATCTGCAGTGAATTTTTGTTTCTCAAATACCACTTCAAACCTGAACCTATTGATAGGAAAAATCTGCATGATTATTCAAGAGAACACAAACTTACTGAAAAAAAAACTTGTATGCTTTTAAATAAAAGTAAACCAGTGGCTTATTATGTAGTAAACATTAGTTATTGAATCTTGTTCATTTTCACAAAAATGCTTGTAATTTAGTGTAGACAATACAGCCTTGTTTCAAAAAAATATAAAATAAAATAAAATAAAATTGTATACTTGTAAACAAAATGTAAAACAGTAGCTAATTGTATAGTAAATATAAGCTAATTGAATCTTGTTCATTTTGTTATTAATGCTAATAAAAAGTAGCTAATTGTAAAGTAAACAACAGCCAATTAATTGAAGCTTGTTCACTTTCGTAGCCATGCTGATAATTTAGAATTGATGTTTTATACATACGTTTATGTGTCGAGCCGCATCCATCCTATCTCGTAGTAAACCTTCTACCCAAGTCATAACAGGTGTTATTATAGCTGTTGTAGCTTTACTTCTCCTCCAAAACCAGTCTTGTAGTAAGGCCTATAGAAATTCCATCAAAGCTGTAATTGGCAAATATGATAAACATAAATAAACATAAGATACATAAATTAAGTGCAGGCAGCATATTATAACATTAAGTTGGTTTACCTATGCAACCTTAGAGGAATTCTTGGCATATTTATACAACATAGAATAAATTGAAGTCAATCCACTATGAAGGAGCAAGAAAGACAGCTCAACATATATATAAAAGTACTACTACAAGCTAACAATAATATTTACTTATCATCCCTCTCGGTTACTATCCTTGGAAGCCACTAACTGAAAGAAAGAATTTAAGGACCAAATAATTACATGTAGACGGTTGTATTTTCGATTACCTTTATGGGGGAAAAAAACACTAGAAAGGAAAAAAAGTGCTTTATCTGTAGAAAACAAACAATACAGAAACCAATAAAAAAGAGAAAAGCATATCCCTATTAACAAAATAAATACAGACCTAAAAAAATACTACCCCTAGAAACCAAGTCACAATTAGCAAGACCATCAGCCTTCTAATTGCCTTAGTATTTATTTTAGTTACTTATTTTGCGCAGACACAAGCCCCAGGGACTGCATAATCTCCAAGTGAATCTCATAGAGTTCGCCTTGGCTAACTAGATCTCAAAAGTTGAATCGCTCATAATCCAAATACTTGATTAGTACTCTTCTCTTAAGATAGATCATAAATCAAATTTAAACTTCAAATGCAAAATCTGACTTGAAATACACGATAAAGCCAATAGTAATCAAAGAGACTGCTTACACAACAAATAAGCTTAATTAATTAATGCATATAACAATCAGAATAGAACAATGGCATAAGTGCAGGCAGGATATTATAACATCAAGTCGGTTTTTTTTATCTTAATATAGAATTTCAATAGTCTGTACAAATAATTTCAAGGATAAATTTTCATATGGAAATTTCAACAAACAGCTTATGAGCGTGCTTAGTTAACACCACAGTTTATATTTTATGATGAATTTGAATTTGCAAAACAGTGAAAATTTCTTCGATTGGAGACAAAAACAGCTCAAAAGTAATGATTTTCACAATATATTGAAATAAAAATACAGAAGAGGCATAATTTCCCTTCTAATAGTTGCAAATGAAAACAACTTATTTCTCAATTTGAAAACTATACTATAAATTTCAGATTAATACAAAAACTGAAAAGAAGAAAGCCATTACCATACATCAAGATTGTAGCAAATCCGATCTTGTTCGCATGCAATGAGAAAAAAGCTTCGATTAAAATATAATAAGTCAGAGCTGGTTTTGTTTCAAGATTCAGGATTAAGGAGCTCCAATCAGAGAATGGCAAACTCAGGACAGAGGAGCTTCGATCAGAGAATGGCGAACTCCGAATAGAGATCGATGAAGCTTCTCCTATCGACGATGATAGCTGTCATGGAGGATTTTCCCATGCGAGAAATCGATAAGGAGGATTTTTCCATGCGAGAAAGTGTGAGAAAACTTCTGAACAACCTTCTTTTACCTTGCAACGATTTTGTGGTTTAGTCTGATTTCATTTTGGGGTACAATGGTCCTTTTGCCTCTTAAAAGTGGTAGAACTTATTGGTGGTGTCAATTTTAATTAAACTCTTAAAAAAAGTGGTATTTGCCTATTTAGCCCGATCTTTTCTCTAGATAGACAGCCCTTTGTAATTTTATTAATAAATATATCATTTTCTGTCATTCGTTTTTCTTCAGTACCAAATTTATCCCTTAATCTCCTACTCTCTCTGACTATTATAAACAATCAAAGGGCACAAAAAAAAATTATGGAGAAAATGAAGAATGAAAGGAGACTATTTCTCAGCTCTAGGGGTGTTCAAAAAAACTGTCAAACCGTGTAAACCGCCCAATCCAGGTGGATTCTCTTCTTAAATGGCCGGTTACGGATTAGAAAAAATAAAAACTGACCTGGTCGGTTCAGTTTTTGGTTTTGGGCAAATGCGGTCGGATTGAAACCAAACCGGCTAATAAGTTTGTTTATGTATTTTTTTTTTAAAAAAAATATGTATATTAATAGTTAAAAATTTAAATTCATTCATTTTAATTGAATAATGATTACTTTTAGCTCATTTAAGATTGTGTCATTTAAGACTCTTATGATATTTTAGACTTTAAATCTTGTTGTTGTAATGTGTTTAAGATTAAAGACTTTAAGTTTACTATTCAATTTTGATTAGGTTGTAAGTTGTAACTAAAATTTAAGTTTACTAGAACTTTCGATTTGGTTATAGCTTTTAACTATGTTATGGTTTCATTTTATATTTGAACTTTATATTTTAGATGAAATATGATTATAATATGAGCTTAGTTGATGTTGTAATAATTCAAATTTTGTAAGTTTTCAAACTGCAGAAACTGCCCAAACCGGCCGCAAAAATGTAGGTGCGGTCTGGCCGATTTGAATCGACCAATTCAAACCGCACAGATTGGTAAAAAGGCCAAACTGCACATTCGGATTGGTTTCTGAATCGGCAATTTAGACTGTCCAGACCGACTATGAATACCCCTACTCAGCTCCCTCTTTATATGAGTAATGAG
This sequence comes from Trema orientale, assembly GCA_002914845.1. Classification (NCBI taxonomy): domain Eukaryota; kingdom Viridiplantae; phylum Streptophyta; class Magnoliopsida; order Rosales; family Cannabaceae; genus Trema; species Trema orientale. Next base: position 1,755,431 of record JXTC01000010.1, read on the forward strand.
TCAAATTATGTTTGACTTGGGAAAATCGAACCTGGGCTTTATATTTTGGTGCTATTTTATGCCAAGTTGTTTTTTAACCGAGTATATTATCGGATTCGGACTCAATTCTCCTACTTGTCGAGTAAGCAAAACAGTGCATTTGGTATTCTGACACCATTTTGACTGGTTGAGATTGGATCCCACACCGAGTTTCTCCAAATTGTTTCAAACGGGTTAATACGTAATTCCATATACTCATAGTGGAATTTATCGTAACACAGAATATAGTTCTATTTTGTGTGCTTAAAAATGTGGTATTCACAATCACCCCATTAATTAATATCTTGAATGCGGATATCATTAGGTCAATTTGTGAGATCCATATACAAATGTAGCTTTTTTTTCCCCCTTGAAAATGACGGATGAATCAAGTTACACCTTGCACGATCAAAACCGATTTTGATTTCAAGAAGAATACTAGTTGTACTCTATTTTAGACTTTTTTTTTGCATTCTTTTAATCTCATTACTTAACATATAGATTTCACTATAATTTGTTATATTGTTAAAATATTAAACTAAATAGTAGAATTCACGTATTAGACAGTGAAATTAGACTGTATAAAAGAGAGTGAGAAAAAAAAGTGCGTTTAGCACTCCTCTTAATTTCAATTATTAGTAGAATTATACTCTCTAATTTGTCACGTTAATTTTTCGTTTGTATTTGCACCCTATTAATTAATATCTTGAATGTGCATATCATTTCTTTTGTCAATTGTGAGCTCCATGTATAAATGTAACTTTTTTTCCCCCTGAAAATGAGTGATGAATCAAGTTAAAGCCTTAATTATACCATCAGAACCGATGATTTTGATTTTAAGAGGAATATTAGCTGCATTTTTTCTAGACTCACATTAATTTGTACTATTTTTACCCACTATTTGATACATAGATTCTGCTATAATTTGTTATATTATTAAATATTAAATTGGATAGTGGAATTCAAGTGTCAATGAGACTATAGAGCGTACAAGAGAGCGAGAAAAAGTATGTATTCAGCAATCCTCTTAATTTTTATTTTTTTGGAATAAAAACAGGCTCATAAGATAATAATATTAAGTACTCTTCTTAGTTTCAAATTAGTGGAATTGTACTCTCTATGAGAGAATAATATAAGTACCCCTCTTATTCACGTTGTATTTGCACCCTTTTGCGCATACTCTCTAGTTCGAAATTTCAATCTTTTCTCTTCCATATGAAATTTGCATTATCTATTCGATGTCCACACTTGAAGATGATTATTATACAAATAAATAATATAGTTAGTTGTTGATCAAGTTGGAATTAATTAAAATTTTTAGATGGTAATCTAGCATACAGCCGCCGAGTAAAGGACTGACAACTACTGCTGAGAGCCTATTGTATAAAACGATAAACATCACGACACTTTTGTCTATATCTACCGTGATGTTATCCTGTATATTGTAAGATATATATGCATATAGTATTAAGTAAATTTTTCCAAAAGTACCAACTTTGAAAACAAAAGATACAAATTAATTAACATGGTAAAATTTTTTATTCGAACGCTTTCGTCACATGAACGAAGCAGTAATAAAGACACTATTTCATTAAAGATAATCTATTCATCAAACCTTGTGCGGCAGAGGGGGGATGCTCTGTTCATGCCTGAAGAAGTTACCGGGGTCAACTTTGGTCTTCACACAAACAAGTCTCTTAAAATTATTCTTGAAATACTTACTCCCCCAGACACTAGCTTCCATTAAACTTGTATTATTCTTCTTATTAATTTTCCCCAAATCAAGATCTCTATAGTTCACATACGCTTCTCTAGGATACTTGGAGACATAAGGTGTCATGTAATCATAAAGCTTCCTAATCCAATTCACATGCCTTTCCGTGCTTTGCTCTCCATCGAACCAAAGAGAAAGGTACTGAATCATGAAGATGATTCCTTTCCTGTGTGGGAATGGGATTGCGGATTCCGGAATCCTGCTCATCATTCCTCCATAAGGTGTCCAGATCGTTAAAGGAGTGTCTTCTTCCAAAAACCTTGCCCAAAACCCTTCGAGTCCGGTTTCGGGTATCGGGTTTCTCACAAAATCAGATTTGGCCTTGAAAGCGGCTTTCGAGGTCGTTTTCCCTTGGAGCAAAACTTCAGAGGGAGTTCCACTAGGGTATGATGTTGAGATGTAAACGACAGACTCAATCCAGCTCATTTCGACGCAATCTTTTCTCGTCAAACCCAATTCAGGGAAACTCTTAAGCATGACTTGAAGTAGTCTATTTGATCCTCCAAGAAAGAGAGCTTGGTAAGAAGTGGAAATAGTCCTCTCTGTAATGTTTTGATTTGTAGTTATACTCACTGGTTGGATAAGGACCCTGATGAAAAGATTTTCATCAAGTTTGTCCACAAGTTGTTGCCACCTATAAAGGAGCTTAGTAGCTCCCTGTTCCAACGTCTTACTGACTGTAAAAACCGTCACTGTGGCCGGAACCGGCACGAGTTTTATCTTCCACCATAGGATGATTCCAAAGCTCGCTCCTCCGCCACCTCTGATCGCCCAAAAAAGGTCTTCTCCCATGCCTGCTCGATCGAGAATTCTTCCATTAACGTCCACAATTCGAGCATCGACAACGTTGTCCGCTGCTAAACCGTATTTCCTCATCATTGAGCCATAAGCTCCTCCAGTTATATGGCCTCCAATTCCCAACGTTGTGCAAAGCCCAGCTGGGAATCCATGGACTCTGCTCTTTTGGGAAATTCTGTAGTAAACCTCGCCGATTGTTGCGCCGGCTTGTATCCATGCCGTGTTGTGTGCAATGTCGACGCTGACTGATCGAAGGTTAGCAAGGTCAACTACGGCGAAAGGCGTTTCGATCCCAGAAACGTAGGAAAGGCCCTCGTAATCATGGCCTCCGCTCCGGAACCTGAGGTGGATTCCAAGCTGTTTCGAACAGATAACCGCGGCTTGGACGTGGGAATCATCCAATGGGGTGAAAATAAACTCGGGTTTCGGAGATGAAGGAAACAAGTAGCGGAGGTTTTGAGCTGAAGATTGTAGAACTGAAATGAAAGAAGAATTGTTTGAGGTGAAAAAGACTGTATTGGAGAGTGGGAGTGTGGAAAGGTCTGAGTTGAGTGAGACACATTTGATGAAGTTGTCTAGAGTTGATGAAGCAGATAATTGGAGAAATAGGAGAAACAGAGCAAGTATGGATATTCTCCAAAGCGCCATGAATTTGCTTTGGTTTGGTTTCATCTCTACAACCAAAGTGATTGCGTATCTGTTTTTATCAACTTATATGGGACCTTGATTCATTTGCTGGCCGGGGCATCAACGCGTAACTGACATAATGCAAATGTCATCACTCTTTGGGCATGATTGGACTAAAGACTAAACCCATTATTAAAACAACTAATGATTAGTAAAAAATATAGTTTTTTCTAGGTACATGTCTTACTATTAAGAACAATAAACAACAGTTCTAACTATCAATTAAAAACTTTAACTATAAAATAATTATTCCATAGCCTAATTGAATTTTAATTTTACTCATTTTGGTCAATTTGTCGGGGATCATTTCTTCTTCATCTTTTATATATATATATTTTTTTTTAATTTTTGGTAGTGGGTCGATTTCTCTCATTGAACATGAAGAGTGCAAATTTGCAAATGTTAGTTGACATTACTCGCCATTGTTGGAAGAACAACTTCCACAAAGCAATGTGCTCGCCCATTATTTGGTTCTCTCATTGACATTCTATTTGGATTTGGCCCTTATGACCGAGAAGGGAGCCCAGCCTAGCCTTAAGCTGGCGGGCGGGGCCTAGGCCAGCTTAGAAATAGGCCGACGCAGGCCGGTTCGTTCTGACCCACAGTTAGCCTATTTTTTTAAAATTTTAAAATAATTTAATAATAAAAAAACAAAATATATATTATATATATAATTTTTATACAAAATATATATATAATTGTATACATATGTGATTATGTACGTATGATTATATATAATATATATACTATTTTTTTTTTAAAAAAAAAGAACCAGGTCGACTTGGACCAGGCTGACATCCTAGCCAGGCCGAGGCCCACAGTAATGGACTGCGGGCCAACTTATTTGGCATATCCTATTTTGACAATTTTACATGTAAAAAAACTTTAAAAACTATTATGCGCATAACACGTGTTTTTCTAACTATTTAATTATTAATATTTCCCTATTTCTTAATAGACATTTTTTTTTTGCCGATTTAGATATATATTACATATGACATTTAAAATTTATAAGCTTCTTGAAGATTAATCAATATATATATATAGTTTGCTTCCATCAGTTTATGTCTTTATTTGTTTCGAAAAGTTGTTTGAAAATTATTACTAAAATACCTTGTATTTTAAAAAAGTATGAAAGAAAAAAAACCTTGTATTCTTAAAAATTTAAAATAAATACCTTCTATTCAAATTATCACATCATTTGTTACCTTTGATCAGTCAAAGGCTTCAAAAAAATTAAAAATATTCCCATTTTACTCCTCATTATATTAATTTTAAGCCACATAGAAAATGAATGGAGAGAGAATATGTAAGATCTAAAACCTCTTTAAAAAACAAAAATAAAATATGGAAGAAACTATTCCCTCCATAATTATAGAAGACAAACCCAGAAAACAAATCTAAATTTCTTTTAAATTTTGTCACTTTGTTATTTTTGAATTATTGAGTTTCTCTGTGTGTTTTTACTCGACAACTCCATTATAGCTTGCAATACTCAAATTAAGGGAAAAAAATCCGAAAATATATATTCACACATCACAAACGATATCTTTTATTTTTTGGGTGCGTATGCCGCAACTATAGAGGGAAGGGGGTTTCAACTTTATTTATTCTCTCTCATTCCTTTTCCGTGTAGCTTAAAATTAATATAATGAGGGTAAAATTGGAATTTTTCTAATTTATGAGGTCTTTGATTGGTCAAAGTTAGTAAACGATATGATAATTTAAATATAATATACTTATTTTGAATTTCTTCTTTTCACATTTTTAAAAACACAAGGTACTTTAGCGATAATTTCCTATAGTTGTCTATAGTTTCAAATATAATTTCCTAAAGTTGTCTATAGTTTCAAATACCTAACAAGCCTTTTAAAAAGAGTTATTTGTAAAAGAAAATCCTAAAGTATATTCTTTTTGTAAATTTAACCATGTCTTTTAGTTTGTACAAAATTATATCTACACGTTACAAATCTCTGCAAATTTGTACTTTTTGCATGTAAATTGACCAATAAATTTATCAAAAAATACGGAATCTGAATTGAGAATATTTTATGTCTTTTAGTTAACTCAAAATAGTTAGCACCAATCATCCAATTTATACAAAAGATATGCAAATTTGTAGGTATAGTTTTGCATAAGCTAAAAGATAGAATTAAAATTATGCAAAGGTCATACTTCAGGATATTTTTATACATTTATCCCTATTTATAAAAGAGGAATGTTTGGACCACTTTCCTTTGTACTCTCTATTTTTAGCGCTCGATATGTAAACTCAACTAAAATATCTCAAATTTTAATAGCAATGCACTGCAGTGATCGAATTTACATGTTAATTGGTGAGGAAGGAGAGTGAAAGAAAGTATGGAATTAGTACTTCTCTTTGTAAAATGTTACTCAAAATATTGTTCTATGAAATTTGAGTTTGACATTCTTTTGATTTTAAACAACACGGAGAAAAAATAAAAAGAAAAAAAAAACAAATAAGCCTGATACATTTATTATATTGTCTTACAAGAAAATTCTTGCAATTTTTATTTTCTAATTTTTTTTATTTTTCATGTATGTTCCCTAATTTGTTTTTCTGAAAAAAATCTTTAACTGAGATAATTTAATTAAAAAAGATAATTTCATAATTTCTATTTTATATTGAAGAAAAAACAAATTTTATTACTTTAATTATCCCCAATTTCATCGATGCTTTTTGCCTTGTCGTAAGAAAAAAGAGTAAAAAAGAAAATGAATTTAGTAAATCTCTTTGTAAAATGTTTTTCATTTCAAACAAAACAAAGAGACAAGGAAAAAAAAAAGAGCCTAATACAGATCTCAGTAGTTGTTATATTCTCTTACAAGAACATTCTTCCACTCCATTTGTTTTCATGTGTATCCCTCATTTATTTTTCTGAAGAAAATCTTTAATTGAAATAATATAGTTGAAGGACAACTTATTTTTTTTATTTTATAGTGAGAAAAACCCATATATCGATTAGTTTATCCCTAATTTTGTCGATGCCTTTTGGATTGTAGTAGCAGTTGTTTTTTATGTTTTTGGGGATGTCGATGCCTCGATGGGTGTGAGATGAATCCATTTTTATTTCCGACCAAGGCCTAATATTATTCTTTGCCTTTATTTAATTTTTTTTGTTTTCGCTGCTCCAATAGTGTCAAATCTGAGAAAAGATATATTTTATACTAAATAACATGTATATTCATGGAATTGTTTTACGAAAAAAACACTTCATATTTTGATGGACCTTTTTTTCCTGAGTTCCAGTAAAACCCTTCCTTGTGAGTGGCTAGGTTTGGTAAAAGACAATTACAACTTCTATGTTTTCAGGAAAAAAGTGAAAAACAATAGGTTAATAAACCTTGTTATTGTTACACTATAGCGAATTTATATGAAAAAAGATTAATTTAGAAGGCAAAAACATGCGGAAGCTGAAGCCCAAGCCCAATATCCACTTTCCAAACTGCAAATTAAATCAAATCATAAAGGTGCATAAAATTTACACTATGTTTTGTAAGATTGGAGGGGGAGTAAAAAGAATAGGATGAAGAGTCTCAGAAGGAGGGGAAATGTTAAGGATGGAGATGGGAGTATCAATCGAGTAACTTGTTTGGCAAGCTGGGTGGAGAGTAAGATGGATGAATATTATTTTTTATAAATTTATTATATTATCTATTTTATAACCTTTTAAATAGCTTTTAAAAGCGATATTTTTGTGTCCACATAAGAAAAATAGAGAAAAGATTAAATCCTACTTTAATGAAAGATTCAAAATAGTGGACCAGGGAGGAGAGCTCATTCCACCATCTCTCCTCTCTCTCCCTCAAATGCTCTTACCAAACAAAGGACTTTAGCTCTCCTTCTACTTATCTTTATTCTCTCACAAATCCCTCTTACCAAATCTAACCAGTTTGATTTCACTTGAACTTTTTATATTGTATCGTTTAGAAATATGATAAAGATTAGGACACCAAAATCTTGAACTAAGAGCTCAAAATCTTGGACCGAAACATAAACCAGTAATATGAAATCATTTTTAGCCACATAACTTTAAATGATGTGGTCTCACTTTCGCAAAAGAAGTGGTTAAAATAAATGTTACCTTATATGGTATAAGTTTTTAGTATAAGATATTAGTGTCCCTACCATTACTCTAGTAGCTTTTTTATAGTCCCACATCACTTGAAGAAAGAAGTTAGGATTCTCGAGGTCCTATATAAAGTGATTAACCAACTTTTCAATTACTCTGATTTGACATTGTTTGTATTAAATTAAAGCTATTAATTCGAATTTTGTAAAATCTCTCTATTCAATTAAGCCGTTAAAGAATCAAAATAGAAATTCATTGGAAAGTAGATACTAAACTTGCGTATAGAAAGGAGATACTAAACTTGTATATGGAAAGTAAATACTAAACTTGTGTTTTAACGAAAAAGTAGTAGAAATGTAAAATTGAATTTTCACGAAGAATTAAAAAACTATAGTAAATTTAAAGAGGATGCATTGCTGCAAGATTGCAAACTATCCTAAAGAACTATGCGATTGCAAACTGTCCTAAAGAACTATGCACTATATATATATACTTGCTTTTATCTATATGAAATTTTTTATGATAACTAAGCATCATGAGGGAATTTATTAGGTAGGATTGCTTATATCAAAAAAGCTCTGATTTTGAGAAAAAATATTTCGGAGAAATAGAGTTAAGATTTTGGATACTTTTTGTTGTTCCTACTTTACTTGTCTGGATGACGTATATTAGTGTTGGATATGTGGCTCACAATTAAGCCGTTTAGTTTATTGAGCCCAAGCCCAAATATTTTATAGGAAGTTTCCTTTTCTTTAAGTTGTTAAGGCCCAAAAATTGATCACACTTATTGCCTTTTTTTTTAGTTGGTCGATTAAAATAATGAAGCAAATATATACACTTAGCGTGATGAAAAGGAGTAGTCATACAAAGCAGTAGCCATACGAAATCTTTTGGGTAGCCGTTTGTATTTAGTCTCTCAATATACAAATTAGTCTCTCTTAGTTTGTGAGAATTTGGTATAAATAAGCTTTGGGTTTTGTTTCTTTGTTGCTTGTTTATTTATTTTTTTTCCTTTTGATATTAGCAACAAGATTGTTAGTAAAGCATCTTCTTTGCGGTCTTGGTTGTTTTTATATGAGAGAGATTTAGGTGTATTTAGGATTTGGGTGTGAGGAATTTTTGTCAGACTTTTATAATCTCCCTTTGGTTATAGTGGAATTCTACACTGTCTCCGACGTAGACGTAGGCTATATTTTATAGCTGAACTACGATAAATCCTTGTGTCACTTGTAATTCTTCTGTTATTTATATTTTGTCATAAATCCCTATAATTTGACGTTTGTCTAATAAATTTGGTATTTGTGCTTCCACTGGCACAACAAGTGGCATTTAGAGCTTTAGATTCTTTGATTTGATTTTGGGCTTGTTATTTATCAAATTATTTTAGATTTTTGACTTCTGTAATGGCGACAACGACAAAATATGAAATTATAAAATTCGACGGGAAGAATGACTTCAGTCTTTGGCGTGTTTAGATGCAAGCTCTTCTAGTTCTGCAAGGGTTACTTAAGGCGCTAAAAGGCAGTAAAGCTTTGCTAGCAAATTTATCAGATGAAGAGAAGGAGGATCTCTTAGAATGGGCACATAGTGCTATTCAGTTGTTTTTGTTAGATAAGGTGCTGCGTGATGTTGCTAACGAGACTACTACTTTTGGATGGCTTAAGCTTGAGAGTCTGTATATGACTAAGTCTCTTACCAATCGTCTATACTTGAAGTAGCATTTGTACACTCTTCATATGTCTGAAAGTACACTTATTAAGAGTCATCTTGGTGAATTAAATAGAATTATTCTGAATCTGAAAAATATTGATGTAAAAATTGATGATGAGGATCAGGCCTTAATTTTGTTATGTTATTTACTTCATTCGTATGAACACTTTGTTGATACTATATTATATGGACGAGACACTATTAGTATGGAAGATATTAAGGCATCCTTGAATTCTAAGGAATTGAAGAAAAAAGTGTCTAAAAATTGGGATGAAAATCAATCAAGTGCATTAGTAGCTAGAGGTAGAAAAAAGGAAAAAGGCGAAAACAGAAGTAGAGGAAAGTCCAAGAATAGGAAGGGTAATTGCAATTATTATCATCAACCTGGGCACTGAAAATTTGAATGTCCAAAGATTAAAGAAAATAAGGAGACTGGTAAATATTCTCTACTACAAATCATCATGCTAATTTTACTAAGGATGGTTCTAATGATGGTGATTATGTTCTATCTGTTTCTGGTGATTGCTTAGGCAATTCTTGGATTCTTAATTCAGGTTATTCCTATCATATGTATCCCATTAAAGATTGGTTTATTGACTATCAATCTGTTGATAGAGGTTTTGTCTTTTTGGGGAATAATATATCTTACAAAGTTGTTAGTGTAGGTACTGTTCGAATTAAGATGTATGATGGTATTGTTAGAACTTTGACCGATGTTAGATATTTGCCAGATTTGAGAAAAAGTTTTATATCTTTGAGGACGCTCGACTCACAAGATTATAAGTATTCAGTTGAAGGTGGAGTTTTGAATGTTAGTAAGGATGCTCATATGGTAATTAAGGGAAAATTACATAATGGCCTCTATTTTCTTCAGGGTAGTATGGTTGTTGGTACTACTATGGCCTTATCTTGTTTTGTTCCATATTTTGCTTTGAATGGTCAGAAAATTAGAGAATTTGACTTTCGTAACTATTGTGTTTATGGGATATGATATATAGTCAAGTTTGATTCTACCGTTTGTAGGATGAAGAACAGTATGGATTATATCCATTCAGAATTTTCAGGTCTTTCTCCTAATTTGTCTGTGTGTAGTTCTTGTTATTTTCTAGCATTTGTGATGACTATGGTGTAAAATTTTGTGAGTATCAATTCTGCAAGGAGGAAAAGATAGTGAGACACTGCACTATTTGGAGGACACTACAATGATTTTTGGTTGCAGAATATTATAGGACTTTTTTGGGAAAGCTTACTACTTGCTTTCTATTGTTTGAATACCGAAAGGTATTTGGATTGAAGCTTTTGGATATGCTTGCTATTTGGTTAGAAGATCTCCATCAACTGCATTTTATAGACTCCGTTTGAGGTATGGCCTGGCAAGTCTGCTATCTTTGATTTGAAATTATTTGGTTGTCCTCTTTATGCTCTTGTGAATGATGGTAAACTCGAGAGATTGACAACAATCTTCCATGGATTTGAGTTTGAGGTGAATGGCTTTTAGTTGTGGTTTGTTAAGCCATTGTCACCAAATTTGTTTCTTAGCAGAGTTCTTGAATTTGATAAGTTAGCTATCTTATTTGATATAGAAGAGTTAGTATATACAGATAAAGATACCAGTATCTGTAAGAAGGTGGAGCTTCAAGTTGAAAATTCTATCAAAACTTTTAATTCTACTATTTTGTGTGTTGTTAGTAGAGAGAGAGGTTTGCCTCATTAGTTTGGCTTTACAGAATTAGTTTTTTTTTTTGTATTAGCTGCGATAAATATGGTGACCAAGTCGGGTGCCATTTGGAAGTTCAAGCACTGTTTGGACTTATTTGGTGTTGCAAATTGTGATTAGTCCTTCGGGGTTTTGGAGGAGATGGCGAAGGTATTTCATTATTTTAAGACTTGGCTTAATTTTGCGCTAAGATGAAGATTGTTAGATATGTGGCTTACAATTAAGCCGTTTAGTTTTTTGGGCCCAAGCCTAAATATTTTATGGGAAGTTTCCTTTTTTTTTAAGTTGTTAAGGACCAAAAATTGATCACACTTATTGCCTTTTTTTTTTTTTAGTCGGTTGATTAAAACAATGAAGCATATATACATGCTTCGCATGAAGAAAAGAAGCAGCCATACAAAGCAGCAACCATACGAAGTCTTTTAGGCAGCCGTTTGTATTTGGTCTCTCAATATACAAATTAGTCTCTCTTAGTTTCTGAGAATTTAGTATAAACAAGCTTTGGGTTTTGTTTCTTTGTCACTTGTTTATTTGTTATTTTTTCTTTTAATATTAGCAACAAGATTGTTAGTAAAGCATCTTCTTTGCGGTCTTGGTTACTTTTGTGAGAGAGGGATTTTGGTGTATTTGGGATTTGGTTGTGAGGAATTTTTATCAGACTTTTGTAATCTCTTTTTGGTTATAGTGGAATTATTCGTCGTTTAAGACATGGACGTAGGCTATATTTTATAGCTAAACCATAATAAATTCTTGTGTCACTTGTGATTTTTCTTTTATTTATATTTTGTCGTAAATCTCTATAATTTGACGCTTGTCTAACAAATTTGATATTTGTGCTTTGGCTGGCACAATATTTAGGTCAGTCATTTTCATCTTTGCCCGGGTCAACTTGTTAATTACATCCCATCTGCTAATATATCTCTTAAGATGCCACTAATAAGATATTTATTTTTTGTGAATAAGATATCTATTAAGATCAGTGAGTGTTGTCTACTAAGCATTATAAATGGTCACCTACTTTTGGGCCTAGCATTATTAATTAATTTAAAATTTTACTCAATTATTTTGAAAGGTATTAAAATTTAAATCTAATTTGAACACGTGAAACTATGTAATAGTATTATATTACGTACTATAATCACCTACTATATATGATATCATGTAATCGCCTAATATTAAAAGCTGTATATAGTCACCTATTCTCTGAAATTATGCCAGTAATGATAACTAAATAATTTGAAATTTCACTTAATTGTGCGAAGTATTCAAGTTTTAATCTACTTTGAACACGTGACGGTATATAATAGCATTAAGTGCTACAGGCGAACATTCATGAATTTAGTCGTAGTAATATTAAATTGATATGAATTTCTACTAATTATGGAAATTAGTTAAATTTTAGTATAATTTTAAATGTGACATTATGCCACATACTTTGTAATTATTGTATAAATATGTATTCTACTTTGTTATTCTGTACTATAAACATGCTGTTATACATTAATCCTAGTAAAAGTTTTGTGAAATAATGCATAATATTATGCAGATATTACGTTTTTAAGCAACATGATACTCGATCATTCTTACTGCTATATTATGTGGAACTAGGTTAGAAATAGAAGGAATTTAATTTTTGGCGTCTAACGACCCGACCATTAACAGTAGGGGTATAAATGAAGCAAGGGTATGACCCGGATCTGCCTTGCCCCGTGATGCAGCAGGTCAACTTGCCTTGCCCTTCCCCGCTGCCCTGGTTTTTTCCATTTTAACAAAAAAAAAAATAGGGACTTATAAAAATATAACCAAATTTTGGGCCTAATTTCAATAAATGTTCTTTTGTCAAATGTTACAGTAAAATATTCAGTATATATGTATATATATCAAGTGTAAAATTTTATATACTAAGTATAAAAAATTATATACCCAGTTCATTTCAGTACAATAATTAAAATTAGTAAATATGTGTATCTATCAAGTGTAAAAATATTTATACCTGGATATTTAGCTATAAAATACAAAAATATTATTTTGTGTTTTTGCTGTAAACGTTATGGCCCTATCACACAATGAGACTCGTAATATATACAATGTACATTTGTATTAATACGTATTCATAATACAATGAAAGTTAGTATGTATGCTCTCTGCTCTGTAATTATCTGTTAATATAGAATAGGAATAATCGTGTCGTTGAGAGGAGTAGCACGATACTTTTAGAGAGCGTTTTATGTTTTTTTTCCCCTTATAGTACCTGTTTTTAAAACTTATTTTTATAAATACTCTTTTTAAATTTTTCTTTCAAAAATACCCATTTGTGGTCCATATTTCATATGTAAAATATGAACAGTATTTATCTAGAATATAAATGTTTACCACAGTTTACATTTTTTATTATAAATTTGACCTATAGTATACATTTTAAAATGTATGCCAATTTTTAGTGTAATTTTTATTTATAAAATGTAGATTACGGTATATATTTGATACATAAAATGTATATCATAAAATATTAGTAATCTACATTTCTCCAAAAAAAGATATAAAAACAGATATTTACAAAATAAAAATATGAAACAGATATTTATAAAAGTATGGTTTTGAATACGAGTATTATAACCTTTTCCCTACATTTTTTTTAGTTAACGGGAAATTTGCCACTGACACCGGCCCGCTTAATTTCAGAACCAGGGGCAGACCCGGCCCGCTAGGGTATTTTGCCATCCTTTGTTCACAATGCATTCTTGCATGACACTCGGTTATTGAGATTTTAAAAAATATGAGAAATTTAGTTAGATGACCAAAATTTTAAATTTAATTAAGTAAATGTCCATTTTTAAAATTTTATAGCTAAATGTCCAAGTAGATATATTTTTATACTTGGTAGATACACATATCTACCAATTTTAGTTACTGTTCTGAAATGCACTGAGTATATAATTTTTTATACTTGGTATATAAAATTTTACACTTAGTATATATGCATATATACCGGAAATTTTGCTATAACTTTTGACAAAGGGATATTTACTGAAATTAGGCCCAAAATTTAGTCATATTTCTATAAGCGCCTTTTAATATGGACTGCCAATCCCAAATTCGTATTACGGTCTTAAACATGGTCCAAGGGCTTGGTGCAATGAGCGAAAATGATTTCTCACTTCTTTTGGGATTGCTAACTCCAGCAATGATGTCACTCTACTTATAGACATTCTATTGCTACCGTCACTTCCTCGCCCAAGTTGATGATGTCATCGTCACATGTAATGACTCTGAATTCCTAGCTCCATTTATCCACGCCTTATATATCAACAAGTTAGACTCGATGATTAGCACTACTCTCTTGGTTTTTCACACTCCCATTGGCCTCCTCCCTACTCAACATAGGTACATTCGTGACCTTCTTGTCAAAGCAAAAATGATAGAAGAAAAGGAAGTCATCACTCGATTTTTAGCACGCACTCTTGTTATTTTTGATGGATCCTCATCAACAAATGCCACATAATTTTGTCAAGTTTTCGGTGCACTGCAGTATCTTTCTCTCACATGGACCGATGTTTCCTATGTCGTGAAGAAACGCACTCAACTCATGCACAATCCTTTTGAAAACCACGGATCAGGATCCTGTATCCAAAAATGTTGTTCCAATTTTTATCCACCTACTTGAGTCATGACTCGTTACTTAAAAAGTTCAAAGGGTTAACTTAAACATATAGTCCATTGCTCCATCCAAACTGACTCAAATAGGTTATGAGCAACTTAGCATATAGTTGATTCCAATCAAGGGATTTCGTTTTTAATTTAATATTTAGAGATATACTTTGTAATTTTCAAAATGTTAGAGTTTTCTTTTTTCTTTTTTTTTTTTTTTTTTTTTTTTGAGTGGAATAGGAGCTCTTCTACCAAATGGATTAATCAGTGTATATCAATACATCCCTAGAAACAAACGTGTCTCAAAAAACCAATAAGAACTCATACTAATATTGAGGCTAAAAGAAGCTAGGTTATGACCAACTTTGTTTACAGATTGGCAGAGAGCATTACCCAGTGAAGAAAGATTGACAACAAAGGCAGAAACAATGTCAAAATACGCATGAGATTTTATAAAGTCATCTGTAATTATAATTCCTAGTTTCTAGCCTTGGGTCAAGTGATTTTTCGTCAGTATAACCCTCGTATAAATATTTATACCTTCTGAACTATCACTAATAATCATACATTTTCAAGCTTCTAATATTCCTTTCGAATTGAACAAGGTTTTAAAATTTATAGACTTTAATCTTTAGGACCATCTTCTCAAACAGCGTATAAGTCACAAGGTGATCATGCCAAAATAAATTTACATTTTTTAGTTAGAGTTCGTACTCTAATTTTGCAAACTAAGGATCAGTGGCCATTCATGTAATTTTCTCCTCTTTTGAAACAATTGTCATGCTTGCTGGGCGTTTTTAGAAAGACTCGAATGGTAGAGCAGAATTTTTGCAATGAATTGAAGGATATCGGCTTGAAATCTTTAATAAGTCGAATGTCGAATGCATTGACAGTATTTTGAACTAATGGTTTGGTATGCTTTTTATATGTTATCCTCTATTCTTGGATGCATGTATCTGTTTTAGGAGTCGAGAATGAGATTTTAGATTGGAGGAATATCTGACTGTTAATGTGTGAAATAGAAAGAGCATTAATTGCTCTTAACGTGTGCCAACAAAAGAAAAGAAAAGAAAAAAAAGGACACGGTGATCAATCCGTGTAATGAGCATTAAATGCTCATTGCCAGCCAACAATACACGGTAGTACAAAATGTGTGATATATAAAGAATTGTGAGGAAAAAAATATGTGAATAGTTGGTGGGTTGGTTATCTCAAACCTATAAATAGGGACCTTATTTTTCACTTGTCTTCGTCCCAAAAAAGTGAGAAACACCAAGTGTTTAGTAAGAATAAAATTGTGAGTTTTTATTTTTTGAGATGATGTATTCGGGGTCTAGGATGTGAGTTAAAAGTGTTGAGTATAAACACTTGTAAAGGTTCTTTTTCTCCCAATAGTGAAAATCTGCAGCAGCTCCGTGGACGTAACTAATTTGGTGAACCACGCTAATTTTGTGTGTCCTGTTTATTTTATTTCGGTATATTACTTTTCACATTTATTTTATCGCTTTAACTATTGTGTGTCTATTAGGGAGATTATTCCGTAACACTGACTCCATTTAAATCCAATATTGTAAAAAGTATTCGCCCGCAATTTGAATAAATAAACACAATTAAAAAGTATTCGCCCACACGTTGGTATGTGGAGGAAATCCAATCTGAAAAAGTAGCTTGGTACTATTAATTTTATCCATATTTCTGACGGCTTATTTTCTATTTTACTTCTCTTACAAATCGATCGTTCGAAACTTCATTCCACGAGGAAATTCAAATCCTGAAATCGATGTGTATAATAATAATAATAATAATGATAATAATAATTTGTAGCCTTGGAAAGGACATTGCATCTTAATGGCGTTGGTTCTCAAATCAAAGTATTATTCTCAGTGCTCGGTTCTTGATATAACTGCTGAGTCTAATGCCTCGTACGTTTGGAGGAGTATAGTTTGAGGAATGGAGTTATTGAGGGCTGGGCTGAGATAGAGGGTGGGTGATGGCTCGTCAATCCGTCTACTTTCGGATCCTTGGATTCCACAACTTAAAACCTTCAGACCAGTTACTCGTCTCCGTGACATGTTTGAGGATTGGAAAGTTAGTGACAAGTTTTTGGCCTCTTGATGTTGAGATTATTTGCAGAATCGCTTTAAGTTCTTGTTGCTGTTCAGATTGTTTGATTCGGCATTTTGATATTTCTGGTGTTTATTCGGTCAAATCAAGATATCGAGTTGTCCGAGGTTTCAAGCCTGCGGAGGGTTCTTCGTCCTTGGGGGTTATTTTTTGCTTGTGGAGGTCCTTGTGGAAATCCTCTCTCCCGTACACCAAGATCAAAATTTGCTTGTGGCGTGTATTTCATGAAGCTTTTCCAGTCCGCCAAAATCTATTTAAGAGACACATCCCGTGTGCTCCTTGGTGTCCCCGCTGAAAACTTGCAAAAAAGAGTTCTCTCCATGTTTTTTCGCAATGTTCTTTCAGTCGTCAAGTTTGGAAGGATAGCTACATTTGGTTGAATCCAGGTGATTTTAAATGCTTTACTTTTGGTGGCTCATGTATCTTTGTCTCGGGGAAGCTGAATTCTGATGAGTTCGAAGTGTTTTGTAGCATTTTTTAGAGATTATGGTCAGCCAAAAACATGTTCATTTTTTATAATTCATATATTGCCAGTGTTCTTGATTCCGTAAATGGAGTATTGTTAAGTTATCTTTTCTCGAATGTTACTTCTTCATCTCTGTCAGTAGATACAACTGACGATATAAATGCTGGGTTTTACCAGCTTTCGGCCTGCTTAAGTTGAATACCGATGCTGCCTACAGAAGTAAAGATGGTTCATCTAGTTATGGAACTATTATTAGAGACTCGAGTGATGAGATTGTAGCGTTCTCTTTTGGGCTTTTTGATGGTGTTGTATCTGCCTTTCACGAAGAACTCATGGCCTTGCGGGAAGGGCTTTTCTTAGCTATGAAAAGAGGTTTAACTATTGATAAAATTGAATGTGATACACTAAATGTTGTCAAAGCTATGAATGGGTGTCTTTTTGAGTCTAGTGAGGGTGATATTGTTGAAGATATTATTGAGTTTATTTCGCTCGTAGGAGGTAGTAATTAATGTCATCTTTATAGAAAAAAAAAAAATGGTAGCCCACACTCTGACAATAGTAGATTTGGGAATCGTTCGTTTTGTTTCAGGGGATGCGTCTAATGTTCCATCTGTTTTGTTTGACATTTGTGAAGCAGAAGCAGATTCTGCTTCTCATCAATAAATTTCCTTTGAGATTCCTTTCAGAAAAAAAAAAAAAAAAAAAAAAAAAAAAAAAAATGACATTTCATCAGTCTGGCTGGCAAAATATCATGTTCTAAATAATTAAGTATATATATGTATATATATTCTGACCAGATAGCTCAACATGCAATGTTACAAACTATCTTTCCTAATAATTAAATATTCTGTGACATTTATTTTTAATAAACTTAAATTAAATAATTAATTAAATATTCGGTGACTTACTTACAGTTTAATTTTTAATTATCTTCATATAATTTTACGTCAAAAACATTCACAGCATTTACTCGTGGATATTTTTCCCTGACAGTTATAGTTGAGAACTGGCATTAGGTAGTGGTACATACAATAAACCCACTCAAAGTCGGATGTTTTCAAATTGCGATACTGTGCCACTTCTCGCACTAGAAGTTTCAAACATGCTTCACGGACCATTTGAATGATTGAACCAAAAAGTTTACAGAAAACATGTGTTCCCCCACTCCTAAACTAGTGAATGCCAAAGAATAAAGTGTGTATATATATATATATGTATATTTATATTGATACATTATTCCATAGTGCTTAATTACCTATCAATAATCTCTGGTTGCTAAAATGCAATTTATTATGGGAAACATGATTAACTACGAAGACTACATATACAAACCTTATCTCAGCAATTAAATGAAAAAAAAAAAGAGAAGATTATGCATAACTTTATAATTATTTCGCTATTCTTTAAATAATGCCCAACTTCTCATGGCATTTGATACTTTGTAACAGTCGACAAATTATAATTCTCCGAAAAGTTTAAGATAGTAAGCCAATATTATCCTTTTTTTCTATATAAAACGGACTCCTCAAGAGAATAATATTAATAAAAGTTAAAAAGCTTCAATTACAATGTAAGAACAGAGGATTACAATTTCAAATTTCTAAAAAAAAGAGATGAAAAATGGATCACAAACAATAATAACAAGATTATGTGCTATTATAATTTTCCAAAAGAAGAAGATAACAAGGACTATGAGCAAACAATTGCCTTCACCTGTTATTGGACTACATTCTTATTTGGTAGAGTATTGTGATTTTAATACCGAATGAGATCCATGCCCGCTGAAAAAGAAAAACTAACTTATTAGCAATAATTACATATCTAAATCCAAAGAAAAAATTCTCAAATTTAAGATCTAATAAACGGAACTAAAAATCTACACAGATAAAAAATCTGATATTATTATAACCAGATCTAAATCTGGACTTATTATAAAAATAAAGGGAAAAAAATGGAAAAATCTCTCATCCCCAAAGGAGACTAAATAGGAGAAGAGAGGAAGACAAGAGGTTGGAGAAGGAGATCAAAACACTCCCTCTCCTGCCTCTTGTGAAAGCACCTGGTAAGGGTTTTTTGAGAGGAAAAAAAAATGAGGCTAGGGTATTTTTTTCTAAAGATCCTTTTTAGAAAGATTAAAAAAAAATTTATATAATAAAAATTATTTTCCTTTCCTTGTGTAGCTTCATGGCTACATTAAAAATCGTGTATATACATGATTATATTTAATAATTCATTCAAAATATATTATATATATTTATTTATTTAATAAGGTAACAATCTTAGTCCTTGAATTTTGGCTCATTTGCAATTTGTTCATTGAAAAAAAAATCCAGTTGTTAAGCCCTTGAATTGACAAGTTTGTTGCGGTAAACTTCTAACTGTTAGTGGTTATTCAATATTTAATAGATTCTCCCACGTGTCTTGCATGTAATATAATTGCATTTTAAGATTTATTTCTCCAAAATCGTTTTCTTCTTTTATTTTTTAATAATTTCATATAAACGAAGGTACAGCAATTCAAACTATTAGACATAAAAATGTAAACCAAAAATTTTATGGATTTTATTTCCCAAAAAAATCTCAACTACTCGAAATGTAATAAAAGAAAAACCGAACAAAAGAGAAAATATTATATATATATATATATATGGGCTCCTTACAAAATTCCAGACTCAAAGTACTAAAAATTGAACAATTCTGAATTTTCTAATTTTTTCTGGAAAATTCCGGATTAATTTAGAAAAATATTAATTTTTAAAAATTTTATTAGAAAAATAACACTTTTAAAAAATATTTAGAAAAATATTATTTTTTTTAAGTTGATATTTTTCAATAGTACTCGAAGTAACCAGTTAAGTTACTTAAGGTAACCAATCCAACTACTTGAAGTAACTAATTCAGTTACATTAGATAACTCGATTAGCTATCTTAGATATCGTATCAATTAATAAAAAATGATATGTTTCTAAATATTTTTTAAAAATAGGTATTTTTATAATTAAATCTGGAATTTTTAGCACAGTTTCAAATTCTAGAATTTTTCATTTTTTTTTCTGAAAAATTACCATAAGAAATCAAATTTTTTGTATATATATATATATATATTTTTTTTAAAAAAAAGTGGGGCTTAACTAATGACCACCACTTATTACAAATTTAAAGGAAAATATCACATAAACACTACCAAGGCTTGAACTCATAACCCCCAAAATCACACACATATTCTCAAAGCTTTGGACTAACTGAGTTAGTCCCAACTGGCAATTTTCTGTATATATATCACGCTTGCTATGGGCAACAACGATCACCCATAAATAGGCTACTCTAATGTGAGAGGGGAATTATGGTGGATAGGAATCTTTTGATGTCAACGAAGATGAAGCGGAACTGGAAATTGCCTGATATCCAAGGGTTCCTGGTCATTAATGCCGTCGGTGACAGTACCAGATTTGGGCTTAAATCACTTCTTTTGGAGTGTCTCTCGGTCGATTACGCAAGAAATTGAAGCTTTGGTTTCACTGTTTACCCTTCTCCCTAGGTCTCCACTGTTGAACAAATCAACAATTATAGCTCACCAACCAGCCGTAATAGGAACCGTAACAAGGTCAGCCGCAATAGGAATAGTGAAAAGGGCAGCCGCAATAGCAATAGTAAAAAGGGCAACCGCAATAGCAATAGTAAAAAAAGCAGTCGCAATAGCAATAGTGAAAAGAGCAGCCGTAATAGCAATAGTAAAAGATGGTATTCTTCACTTTTAAGTTCTATAAATACGGAGGGTTTTATCACTTGTTTTGTATCCCATTCTAAAATCCTCTTCCTTTCTAAGAGAAAATTCAAGCCTAGGAATTCCTCTTAGTGTCCCACTTATTTTCTCCTAAATTATTTAGAAAGTGTTTTCTCCTATTTCAAGAGAGAGAGGTTCATTTGTTCTCTCCTTGTATTTAGAAAGAAGTGAGTTGTAATCTCCTTTTCATAGTGAAATTCTTTACAGCCTTAGCTTTGAAGTTATTTTAGTTTCTTGCTGCAGTTCTTATTTTTATTATTTTAGTTTATGCCTTATTTGCTAAAATATTGTTGAAAACTTAGCTATCTTGTATTTGCTAAAATATTATTGGAATTTTCATTTATATTGTCATTTAATGTTAATTTTCTACATATTATAAAGTTTTTAGATCAAGAATTTTAATGAATAATTATATTTTAATAATTATTAATACTTGTATTATTTAGTTTAAATTATAATCAAATTAAATTAAATATGAAATAAATTAAATAATTATAGATAATAAAGGTTAATAAAAAAGAATATATTGGGAATAAATTTGTAGACAATTATAAAAGTGGGAGCTATTGGGGAAATAAAAAAAGTCTGAATATTACACTAAATTTGGTGTAAAGAATACACACCAAATTTAGTGTAATACTATTCATTGTACCAAATTTAGTGTAAAAAATAATGTTATTGCTGTCATCCATAGGGATACATCCGCCCTTTTGGTAGCCTTATGGAAAGTTATTGGCTCTACATCCTCTGTTAGAAGGCAGTATGCAATGTTGCTCTCAGTGATATAATCCGAGTGCCATACTGGTGGTCTTCTCTCACGAGTTGACGGACAAATGTCAGAAACCTCTTTCTCGACTGGTTCTTCTACTTCGTGCTCTGGTGTTGCTTCAGCAGAATCTGAATCTTCAGCATTCTTTTCTACCTGAACTGTAATAGTTTCTGGTCTCGTCTCCTTTCTCTTGTAGTTTATTCTCTGCAAATATCATATCTCTGCTGATGACAATCTTATGGGCAATGGGATCCCATAAGCGATACCCCTTGACTCTATCAGCATATCCCAAGAATATATACCTTCTGGACTTTGAATCCAGTTGTGTGATTTCTTGAGCGTTGTATATTACGTACACAGGACTTCCAAACATATGTAAGCGAGAATAATCAGTTGGTTTATCGGTCCACATCTCCATCGGTGTTTTCAGATCAATCACTGTTGATAGAGATCGATTGATCACATAACAGACGGTTTTGACTGCTTCTGCCCAAAATGTCTTAGGTAGACCTGTAGCTCTCAACATTGCTGTTGTCCTTTCTAACAAGATTCTGTTCATCCGTTCAACCACTTCATTTTGTTGAGGAGTGTACGCCGCTGTGAACTGCCTTTTGATTCCTTCTTATTGACTAAAGTTATCAAATTCGTCGTTTGTATATTCTCCTCTATTGTCCATCCTCAAACATTTGATCTTCTCTTTAGATTTAAGCTCTATCCACACTTTGAATATTTTGAAGACTGAAAATACATCTGCCTTTCTCTTGATAAGATACACCCAATATCTCCTGGAGTAATCATCACTAAAAGATACAAAGTATCTAGCTCCTCCTAGGGACATCACTGGTCCTTGCCAAACATCAGAGTGAACCAAGTCAAGGACTTTCTTACTTCTAGAGCTGGATATGCTAAACTTTAATCTATGCTGCTTGCTTGTGACATAATGCCCATAAAATAGTAAAGATATCTGGAAGCAACCTCCGTTCAGAGAGAATCTTCAAGCTTCGTTCCGACATATGACCGAGTTTATGATGCCACATCATCGTTAATTCTTCTCTAGAATTTGTTGAAGTAACTGATACCTCCACTTCTATCAATGTATCTCTTTTAAGCATGTATAGATTCACTGTGATTTTCTCCGCCTTCATTACTACAAACGCGCCCTTCATGATCTTCATGATCCCATTCTCGACACGAGTTTTGCAATCAAGATTATCTAATTGTCCCAAAGACAATAGATTTTTCTTCAGGCCCTTTACATGTCAAACCTCTTGAATAGTACGAACAGTGCTATCGTACATCTTTATCTTGATGGTGCCATTCCTAACGATCTCTAAGGCATGATTGTTACCAACGAACACAGATCCTTCAGAGACAGGTTCATATGTGTGAAACCACTCTCTGTGAGAAGTCATGTGCCATGTTGCTCCCGAATCCACTAACCAAATATCAGTGAGCTGCCGTCTGTCCTTAGAAACTATTGCTACTTCATTGTAGAGGATTTCTCCATCATCTGGAGTACTTGCCACGTTCCCTTGAGTATTTGATGACTCAGAGTCCTTTCTTCTGGAATCTCCATTCTTCTTGAGTTGCCAACACTCCATTTTGACGTGCCCTTTCTTGCCACAGTGATAACACTTGACATTCTTCTTACTTCTTGACTTTGATCTACCATGACTCTGACTCCCACTGGGGCTGCGTTCTATTGATCTTCCTCTCATAGTTAAAGCCTCTGCTTGCTGTGAACTTGCCAATCTGTCTTCTTTATTCTTATGTCGATTTTATTCTTCGAGAACAGCAGCAGTAAGATCGTTGAAAACTAGAGTTGTAGCATTGCTAGTCACATTTATGATGAGTTGATCATACGAATCAGGTAGACTCCGAAGTAAGATTTTGTACGTTCATTATTCTCTATTTTATGCTCCATTATTGTGAGCTGTGAAAATAGAGTGTTAAGAGTGTTGATGTGGTCGGCCACTGTTGTTGATTTCACTATCCGAATGGTGTAAAATCTTTTCTTCAAGAAAATTTTGTTACGAAGCGACTTGGCCTGATACAACTTTGTCAGTGTATCCCATATCTCCTTGGCTGATTTTTTCTCTTCAATGCTCGATAGGACTTCATCTGCTAGTGCCAGATGTAAGTTAGCGGCAGTATTAGCATCCATCTCATCCCACTTTTTATCGTCAATTATCTCTGCAGGCCTTTCTCTAATTGCTGCTAGGCAATTATCTTTTCTCAAGATTGCCTTTATCTTCATTTTCTACAGAGAGAAATTGCTCCCATTAAACTTCTCAATATCGAATTTTGTCGCCATTTTTGTTCACCATGATTTGTTCAGTTACTACTATTTCACTATAAGTGAACAGTACTATATACGTAAATAGTACTGTATACGTGAACAGTACCGTATACATAAAAAGTACCGTCTATGTGAACAGTACTCCAATCAATGGCTCTGGTACCACTGTTACAAGATCGACTTTGCGGAAATGACAACACACAGAGCTAAAAGCCCTTCACAAGAACAAGATATGGGATCTTGTTTCGCTGCCATAAGGAAGGAAAGATATTGGCGCATCAAATAGGTCTACAAGATCAAGCATGATAACAATGATCAAGTGGAGCAGTATTATACGAGATTGGTGGTAAAGGGATATGCTCAGAAAGAAGGTATTGACTTCAACGAGATATTTTCACCTGTAGTTCGACGGACAATAGTTAGAGCGGTTCTGGTGATGTATACTACGTTTGACCTACATCTAGAGCAGCTAGATATGAAAACTACTTTTCTTCATTGAGAACTTGAAGAAGAAATTTATATGCTCCAACCAGAAGGTTTTGCTGAAACAGGCAAGGAGAACTTGGTTTGCAGGTTGAACAAATCTCTGTACGGTCTCAAAAAAATGCCGAGGTGTTGGCATAAGAGATTTGATTCTTTCATCATAAGTCTTGGGTATAAAAGACTCAGTTCAGACCACTGCATATACTTTAGAAGGTTTGATGAAGATAGTGATTTCATTATCTTATTGTTATACGTGGACGACATGTTGGTAGCGGGCCCCAACAAAAGTAGAGTCCAAGAATTGAAGGCACAGTTGGCTAGAGAATTTGATATGAAGGACCTGGGACAAGCAAACAAGATTCTAAGGATGCAAATTCACCGAGATAGAAGTAATAGGAAGATTTGGCTTTCTCATAAGAATTATTTGAAGAAAATCTTGCGTCGCTTCAATATGCAAGATTGTAAGCCGATTTTTACCCCATTTCCTGTTAACTTCAAGTTATCCTCCAAGATGTATCTTAGCAATGAAGTAGAGAGGATGGAAATGTCTCGAGTACCATATGCATCAGCGGTGGGAAGCCTAATATTCGCTACGATATGCATAAGACCAGACATTGCACAAGCAGTAGGAGCGGTTATTCGGTATATGGCGAATCCTAGTGGAGAGCATTGAAATGGTGTGGAGAGAATTTTGAGGTACACCAAAGGAACCTCAAATTCTGCATTATATTACGGAGGATCAGAATTTACTATCAAAGGATATGTTGATTCAGATTTTGTGGGTGATCTTGACAAATAAAAATCTACTACAGGCTATGTGTTTACTCTTGTAGAAGGAGCTGTAAGCTGGGTTTCGAAACTATAAACTGTTTTGGTTTTATCTACAACAAAAGCAGAATGATGGTGGCTACACAAGTTTGCAAAGAAGCTATTTGGGTTCAAAGATTATTGGAGGAGCTCGGGCACAAACAAAAAAAGATTCCTCTATTTTGCGACAGTCAGAGTGCCTTGCACATTGTAAGGAATCTAGCCTTTTATTCTAGGACAAAGCATATTAGCATTCAACATCACTTTGTTTGAGAAGTAGTAGAAGATGGAAGTGTAGACATGAAGAAGATTCACACCAAGGAGAACCTAGTAGATATTTTAACCAAATCAATCAACACTGACAAGTTCCAATGGTGTAGATTCTCATATGGCCTAACAGATACGTAAGTAGCATAAAAAATTGACAAGCGAAGAAAAAAGAGATTTCTCAAGTGTGAAGACATGATTAAAATCAAGTCTTCAAGTAGGAGAATGTTGAACAAATTAATAATTATAGCTCACCAACCAGCCGCCATAGGTACAGTAAAAAGGTCAGCCACAATAGGAATAGTGAAAAGAGCAGCCGCAATAGTAATAGTAAAAAGGATAGTCATAATAACAATAGTAAAAAGGGCAGTCGCAATAGTAATAGTGAAAAGAGCAGCCGTAATAGCAATAGTAAAAGATAGTGTTCATCACTTTTAAGTTCTATAAATATGGAGGGCTTCATCACTTGTTTTGTATCCCATTCTAAAATCCTCTTCCTTTCTAAGAGAGAATTCAAGCCTAGGAATTCCTCATAATGTCCCACTTGTTTTCTCCTAAATTATTTAGAGAGTGTTTTCTCCTATTTCAAGAGAGAGAGGTTCATTTGTTCTCTCCTTGTATTTAGAGAGAAGTGAGTTGTAATCTTCTTTTCATAGTGAAATTCTTCACAACTTTGTCCGTAGACGTAGCCTAAATTGGGTGAACCACGTTAAATCTTTTGTGCCTTATCTTTTTTCATTTTACTCAAATTTTTTTAACTCATATTTTAGCTGTGTGTGTTGTCGCTTCCGCAAAGTCAATCTCCTAACATCCACATCAGTGCTGGAGTTGTACAACAGCATTCTCTCCACCCACTCCCTCCTCGAGCACATCGACATAGCGGTGCTTCTCGATAGCGAAGCCATCTATGACATCTGTCGGCAATTGCTCGACATCGAACTACATACTTACACCAACCTTAACCGCCTCGTCGCATGCCCTGTCATCTCGTCACTCACGACTGCTTTCTTCCGCAATTAATGTGATCCCAAGTTCTCATCAATATGTATCTTTATATAGACATATGTATGTATATGAAGTACCTAATTCTTAGGACAGCTTATATTTTTTTATTTATTCACGCATGAAAATTACTCATTACGTGTTTGATAAAATGCCTCCATTATAAATACCACCTATTTGCTCTTGTCTATCATTTTTTAATTACTGCTCTAACATTCTTGTTCTTTTAATATGTTATGAATTCATTTAATCCGATATTAATGGTGACTTGTACATGGATTCCCACTAAATTATTGAACCAATACGCTGTTCAAGGCTTCAAGCTTCTTTCATTTTATTTGGGTTTTGAATGCTATTGTATTCAATAGTTTTTTTTTTTAACGTTTTGTTGACAAAGTTATTACACAGAGATATAACTAAGCTTTCTAAGGTGATTAAAAAATCCGTGACTCACTTTAATTATGACCCTAGGTCGTAATTTCTATGACTTATCACAACATTTGTTTTTGTAACTACGTACAATACCGTATATGACTTAGTCTCATTATATTTATAAATAATAATTTAATCAAGTCAGACAAGGGAAGATCAATTTATTTATGTTAGAAAAATATCAAAAAGCCATTGTTATACAATGTAAAGGCTTAGTTTGCTGTTGTGATATAGGAAAAAATTCTGTGATTAACAGTCAGAAAATCAGATTACATGGTACTAAATTATGACTGTCATGAATTATATTACTGTAGGTATCACATATATGAGTACTAATAAAGGAAATGCCATAGTTTTTCTTATAAAATTAGATTTGTGTGAGACTGGCACAAATTTTGTGACTAGGAGTCACAAATATAGTAACATGTAAAGATTGTATAAATAACAGTAACGTGATCTCATAATATTCGTAATGATATAAAATGCACTACGACCATGAGTCACAAAATTGTGACTACAACTTACAAAAATGAGTATTTCTAATTTTAAAGTTAGTAATAATAGAAAACAAAATTGTGACCACAAGGTGTTATAAAAATTGTGACAGATGGTTACACATATTCTGACTACGTCGAATCACAATGTTGTGTTATTGTGACAGATGGTTACACATATTCTGACTACGTCGAATCACAATGTTATTAACACAGGAAAACATATTATGACTATCTGTCACAAAATTTTTGATAGGTGAGATTTGAGTTTAGTAGAAAGATAGAACGAGCAGATAGAGCATTTGCAAGAATGAAAAAAGTATTACCTTAAGACAAAAGAAAAGAAAGTAATGGTAGAAGCTATACGTATGAAATGGAAAATATGGGAGAAAGTAAGGAAGAGGAGAGAAATACTCATTTAAAAAAGCATACAATGGCAGAAGAGAATTTTCGAAATGAGCATTTTTTTTTCTCTCCAAAAAACTACTATGAATATAAATAATTGCTACAAGAAAAGTAAATCTAAAAATTGCTATTAAAAAGGTAAATTGACAGCAAAACACTCCTATCCAACATAATTTCCCCATATGAGGGTAGAGGTGGCCTAAATCTTGGAAGGAGATCACCTGTTACTGTATGGTGTCCCTTTCATATCCCATCTTCAAAATAAAGACACGTATCTATGAAATGAAATCTTTGTGAAGTCTTGTTTAGATGGTTTAAATTAAAAGAGAAAGAAACTTCAAAGACACATATATATCCCTACTTTGAAATGTTGCAGAACCAAAAAATCCAAAGGAAAAAAAAATGAAACAAAACAGTCCATCATCCAAGTGGTAAAGAATACTATTCTCAATGAAAATCCATAAAGTAGCGCCAAAACTCAAAGAATAATCCAATCCCGAGCAGCAAAAGTGCTATAATATTTCACCAACACAAAAATAGAGCACCCAAGTTGAAGGACAAAATAAAAGTAATCTTATTTGAAGCAATTATTACGAAACAAGAAAGATTGTTACTAGTAATTTAATAAAACCCACTGTAATTCCATGAAAGGCAAAAATGGAATTATACAAAAATATAGAAGAAAAAGAGAGACATTTCAAATGAATATAGTAAATATTTTCGTAAGATTATATTTGAGTCCTATATAAGGAGATTACCTTATTAATTGCTAATCATGCTAATATATAGCATTTCATGTATTTTATTCTTTTGGAAAAATCTCGTTTTTATTCATTTTGACTTTTTCCTTTCAAGGAGTAGGGAAGTGAGAGTTTTCTTGTTTTCATTTCCTAAGATAAATTTTTGTTTCAAAAAGGGGAGAAATATGTAAAAAAAGAATACTTATGAGAGAGTATTTAGGTATATAAGGGTCACTATGTAGAAAAGATGGAAATTTGTATGATTGTAGAAATTTTTTATATAGTGGAATTCTTTTATAAGAACAATGGTTTTTCTCCGGTTCAAGAATTTTCCAGATAATATCTTGTATTGTGGTGATTGATTTTGTTCTCTGTTATTATTTTTTATTATTTTAATATTTTATGACGTGAGATCCTTAGAGCGGCGAATCGTACATGGTTGATCAGATTACCAATAAGTGCTATTAGAGCATGATTCTTTAGTGCATAGGAACTTGATTGTAGTCTAAGTAAATTCTTTCTAAGGAAGCAAGGTTTTTAGTGGCACTGTTGTAATCTTGATAATCTTTCTTGGGAATTTTCTTAGTGCTTTTTCAAGATGGGAATGTAGAGCAAGATATAGAGTACAAGTTTCATTCTTAATAAAGATTGAGATAGAGAAATTGGATTAGATGATCAGTCTAGATGGTACAAGGATTTGAAAGGCACAAATTCTAAGAATTCAATATGAATGATAAAGACGAAGAAGATCTAGGTGCGATAGCTACAGGGAATTATCTAAGTATATTAAATTATATAGTTTTCAAATTAGAGAAGAACATATTAGCGCTTAAAAGTATTTATCATGAAGGTGGACTAGGTAAGACTAAAAGTTTCAAGTCTCATAATGCTGCTAATCTTTATGATATATTACTAATCTCCAAAGTTGTCATAAAAGAGAACGCATTAAAGGTGGATTCAGGATTCACAAATTTGCACATGACCATTGGTTTGCACTGTTATAAGGTGTGTGATGAATGATATCAATGGGTGAAGGCTTTCAAGAAAGCTAAATATGGAAGTTGTAGTATAATTTTTCAACAATGTGTTTTGACAAGTGCCGAAGAGAAATTCTTAGAAGGCATCAATTCTAAAGGTGTACTCAAATGATGGAGTATGGTTGTCAATGAAAACAATGATTATAAAGGAAGCTACGGATAATCTATTAATTTCATCAAGGTATGAATTGTTGGAAATTGGCTAAATTAATAAAAATATATCAAAGAAGCCTTAGGTCCTATATTGGTGAAAGATGAAGAAGAAGGAAGATTTAAGTCCTATTTAAGGAGATTATTACTTTGTTACCGATCATCCTGATATGTAGCATTTTAAGTATTTTCCTTTTGCAGGTAATGGGAGCACTACATTCTATGACAAGAGGTGAGAGAATCACCTGTAACTTTTCTGCTGTAGGTTGCCATTGTAGATTAGGACTATTTCTTCCTAAATTCCTTTCGATATTTGTACCTAGTATCTTTTCGAAAATGATATCACGTGTAAAGTAAAATAATGGCTTTCATTCTGAGCAAAAAAAAAAAAAAAATAATGGCTTTCTGGAATGCCTTACATTAGCTCGTGTTTGGGTCCAACCTGGGCTAACGTGGTAATATGGGGTCCTCAGACCCAATCTATTTCTCACGAGTCTTGGGAGGAAATCAGAAGGTCTAAGCACTATCTGAGGGTCCGGTAAACCCTCAAAATTGCAGGAGTTTACCATATCCCTTCAACATTTTGAGGTTTGTAGGCCCTTGCCTTATCTGGGGGTCTGATGTTGGTCAGTTACTGAGCACATGACTTTTAATAAGCTTCAACGGATAACGCTCGGGTCCAATCACATGGCGATTGCTGGTTCATCACATAGGTAATAGCGATTAATTATCTTAAGTTCACTAATCAATCCTTTAAATCCTGCACATAGCAAAATTCTGTTGGCCGTGGATTATAGGCCCCACATTATGCTTGTAAACCAACAAACATAAATCAAACAATTGGAAGGACATACAATCATTGGAAAGAATTAAACTGTAATAAAAATTCCCATAAAGGATATGAGATGCCAATAAAAAATTATAAAGAACTTAAATAACCCAAATCATGTATACAATGAATAACTTATAATATCTTTCCCTGTCTCAAAATCAACTCCCCAAAGTCTCAAAGTCAAAATCCACTTTGGAAAAGCTTGCACTCGATGTCAAAATCAAAAAACGCCCCACCAGAGACCAAGTTTCAAAATTAAAATGTGATGAAAAAAAAATAAAACCAGCAAAGATTTCCATGTTCACACACTTTTAGCGGAAAAACCTAAAAGCTATACCAGATCTGGTTGTCTCAACTCCTAAACAAAGCTAGGAAAATTTTAACAGGAGAAAGAAAGATCCAACAATATAGACAAATTTTCATATTCGGAAGTTCGAAATCCAGATCGAGTAAAGAGGAGATTTACCTATTCAAACCAAAAATGGAAGCAAGAGATCCCAAAAAGAAGAAAACATAGGTTATTGAGATTGAAGAGAGAGGGGCTATGGAGACTTAAGAGAGAGAAGCAACCAAGGAGATGGAAGGAAGAGAAGCTATTGCATTTGAGAGAGAAAAGAAAGACAAAAAAAAAAGGAAAAAAAGTGTTTTATTTTCAAAATTTTTAAAAATTTTGATTAAAAATTAAAAAACGAAAAATGAAAGAAGCTTTATCCAACGTATTTTCTATTTTATTTTCAACTTTCTAATTTAATAAACAAAAGAAATACTTTTTTAATTGAATAGGGAGGGGCTATGGAGATTTAAGAGAAAGATATGGAGTGAGAGAGAAGCAACCATAGAGAAGAAAGGAAGAGAACGACTATGGAGTCTCTACTGCATTTGAGAGAGGGGAAAAAAAAAAGGGAAATAGGCATTTTGTTTTCAAAAATTTTAAAAATTTTGATTAAAAATTAAAAAGGAAAAATGAAAGCAGCTTTACCGAACGTGTTTTCTATTTTATTTTCAACTTTCTAATTAAATAAACAAAAAGAAATAGGTTTTTAATTTTTACCGAACACGCTCAAAATTTTTTTCCTCCAAACTCTTCAATTATAAAAGTTTTGACACCAAATCAGTATCCATATCCTTAAAAAACGTTGCAGATGACTTGCACACATGTCTAATTCTATCTAAATATTTGACAGGCATTGATGGATTGGATATAATTGCAACAGTTTTGTAAGTTCAGGCACCTAATTACCAAGAAAAAATATTCAGTCATATTTCAAATTCACAACAAATTTTAAAGGCAATCATGCCACTAACTCTTTTTTGGACCCTTTTTTTTTTTCCAGATGAAAGAAAGGGAAGTTTTTAATTAAAGATTAAGAAAACCAACAATCTTGTACACCCCAAGTTTTTGTATTCTCATGCCCCTGCCCTTTCTCTACCTTAC
Source organism: Trema orientale (assembly GCA_002914845.1). NCBI lineage: Eukaryota > Viridiplantae > Streptophyta > Magnoliopsida > Rosales > Cannabaceae > Trema > Trema orientale. Next base: position 1,787,403 of record JXTC01000010.1, read on the forward strand.
CTTGTTCGTGCACGTCACTCTCTCTATCATTTTTCTCTTCTTTAATTCTGTCTATTAATCACACATCTGCTGAAAATTAAAAAATATATTAACTAGACCTATACAATAGTTAAAATACTATAGCAATACCATCATAAAACGTATATCTATTGATTCCTTAAAACAGCAATGACCAACCTACTACCAATCAAGAAACAACCGGCAAAACTCAAAACTAGTACTATCTTACTGGATTTCGTCTATAAGGATAAAGTGTAAAAGAGAAACAATCGAAAAATCCAATCTGACAAAAATGTATCTTGAACGAAATTCAAAACATGGAAAAGTTGATTTGTTTTGGTCTTTTCGGTTGTCCAGCTTTTGGGGTGAACCAGTCAAAATTGTCCAATAATATGATCATTCTAGATTTATTATTAAACAATAATAATAAATTATAAGAAACGGATACATTTGCTCTATTAAAGGGTGCGATTATCATAACCCATAAAAAATCATTAACAAATAAGTGTGAGAAAGAGAAAATAAAGAGGTGTTCGCAACAGCCTCACCAACTAAAAAAAGAAAAAATAAAAGAAAATACTAGGGGTGAAAACATGTCGGCCCGAAATGCAATTGAGCAAATTTCTTCGAAGTCGAAAATGGGAGTTGATTAGTAATCGTGTAACAATAAACCCAATTTATAAAACACGAAAATTTGTAAATTTTATTTTATAAACATAATAATGGTATATATACCGGGGGTCTATCAATGCCTTCATGGTTGAAAAGAGAATTATCTATAAATGTTATTAAAAATAATATTCATTGTTATCTCTTGCATTTGTATTACTTAGATATCATACATGTTCCCTAACAAAACCTGAAACACCTAATTATCTAATAGACCTCAAAATACTGCCGCTATCACTGCTATCTATAGCACTGCCCCAACATTGCTAATCCTGATCCCAATCTCAACTGTCCCCCTATTTGACCTGTGTCAAAATATTTTGACCATTCAATTGCTGATCCATGCAGTTTTGATTGAGTTGAAAAATTTCGACTGTTGGTTGAGACATTTTTTACCGTGATCCAGCATATATAGTCAGCTGTTTTTTTCGGCTGTGCCTCTTTTACCTCATCTATTTCTATATGATCTGAGATCGAACATGGAGTAATTTTAGAATTCTGAATTTTTCATTTAATGAAAAAAATCTACTTTGCGAATAATTTTTAGTTTATCTATTTTTTCAGTACGTGGTTTAAAATATAGTCAAAATTGATAATTATTCTAACATATTATTTTGCTCAAATTTATGGTTTATTATATGTAAGTATGTATTTATAAAATTAATTACAATTTAACATAGGAGGCTATATTTATATTCCTGAGTAGCATAAATGCACCCCTTATAGTAGTAAATTGACTAAATTAGATAATATAATATAAATTCAAAATATACTATATTAAAACGCTTACTACACCCCCATTTCTAAATTCGGCCAAGCTTTTTTTTTTCTGTTTTTCTTTTTTTTTTTTCTTTTAACCCCTTCCCCTACCCCAATTTTTCCCATCAATAAATGAATCACTCTATCTCATGCGTTTATTCTTTTTATTGATCTCCACTTTATTTTTCATAGTTATTTTTTGTTTCTATCTTTAATATGTGGATGAAAAGTTGTTATATGTAATATATTTCTATTTAGTTGGAGAGCAATATGGGTTTTGGACATACTACGAAGTGTGACTTGCAAAATTGTCCATGATCATTTTAATAGATTAGCTTTTTTTTTTTTGGTTTATTTATATTTTTAAAATTGTGAATTATTTAGATCTTAGTGTTAAATTTCTACCATTTCATTTTTGCGTGGATGGTGTTTTCTGGGTATTGGAGGTAGGTGGCAATGTTTTACAATATATTTTTTTCTCTTTTGAATGTCTATCTTCTTTTATCTATTTAAATTTTTGCATGATAGATATGAAGAAAAATTTGTCAAAGAAAGATCTAGAAAAGTGGAGTGTTTTGGCTCGGATGTTATGGGGCGAACGAAATAGAGCCAGGGCCTATTACGGCATATGGAACCAAGGCGTTCTTAGGGGTGCCTTAAAAGGCCTCTTTTGTTGTAGTGAAACATGAACGTAAGTTTGCACAAAAATGCCTACTTAATGTAATTCAGCGTGATTTGGATTAATTGATGAAGAATAAAAACATCACATATATAAGTTCATACATACATAACGTGTTCATGTCAATGTAATATTTGTGCAAAATTACGTACACACGCTATTGTGTGCCTGCAATTTTACCGGAATATTAAGTAAAAGAGAATTGTCTACTCTTTAAGAAAAGAGACTACATCCAGCGTCGAAACCAACTTGCCATTCTATAATAAGCAAGCGGTTTAGTGGCAAAAGAAATAAAAGATTGCCACTATAAGATTAGATATGTTCCGCTAAAAGTTTGTGTATGAATCAAAATTTCCACAAAATTGATATATAGACTTGTCACTGAAAGTCAAATCATATTATATATGTAGCTTAGTTGATGATGATCAAATCCAAATTCCCATCAAAAGAAAATAAATTATAAAATGAGACTGAATGTTGAGATTATTTTGAGCAGCTATATTATAATTGTCTTCTACTTTTCTGGCGCAACAAGCTACGTTTCTTTTGAAATGATTATGTTTTTTTCTCGCATTGATCTTTGATTCAAATTCTGAAGCAACTGAGTAATAAAATAAAATAAAACAAATTTGAATTTTCAAATGCGTGTTGATCTTAATTTGGTGCACGTACGTGGAATGATAATAATCCAAAGAACTTTAAATTATCTAGATTGCGTACAAATCAATGCAAGATCTGTCAAGGCACCAAAGTTTGACCTAGCCTTCATTCATAACAATATGATTAGACAATTGAGAGAATTATAGTGTGTATATAAACGGAGACAATATATGTACATAAAGAGAGAAACTAAAAGCAAATTCTAAATATCTGTAATTATGCTTTCAAAATCATCATCAATTGTAGTACGAATAGTACTACTATCCACTCTTCTCCTTCTCGAATCATACCCTTCATGGGCAAATTCTGCTAATCCGACAACAGAAAACTTCATTCAATGTGTCTCAATCAATTCTAAGCTTTCTGTTCCAGTCGTCACAACACTTTTCACACCAAACAACTCTTCTTTCACTTCTGTTCTCGGATCTACAGCAACTAATCTCAGATTCTTAGAGCCTTCGGTTCCAAAACCTGAGTTCATTTTCACTCCCTTACATGAGTCCCACGTCCAAGCAGCCGTAATTTGCTCGAAAAAGCTCGGCTTACATATTAGAGTTCGAAGTGGAGGCCATGACTATGAAGGAGTTTCCTACGTATCCGAAATCGAAACCCCTTTCGTCGTTATAGATCTTGTAAACCTTCGACTGGTTAACGTCGACATTGAAGATAACTCAGCATGGGTTCAGGCCGGCGCCACCCTTGGAGAACTTTACTATAGAATTTCTCAGAAAAGCAAAGTCCATGGCTTCCCAGCCGGGATTTGCCCAACCGTTGGAATCGGCGGGCATATTACTGGAGGAGCTTATGGCTCTATGATGAGAAAATATGGTCTAGCAGCTGATAATGTCATCGATGCTCGAATCGTTGATGTTAACGGTAGAATTCTTGATAGAAAAGAAATGGGAGAAGACTTGTTTTGGGCGATCCGAGGTGGCGGTGGAGGAAGCTTTGGGATCATTCTTTGGTGGAAGATTAGGCTTGTACCGGTTCCGGAAACAGTTACATTTTTTAGGGTTGGTAAGACATTGGAACAAGGAGCCACGAAGCTCGCCTATAGGTGGCAGCAAATTATGGACAAGCTTGATGAAGATCTCTTCATTAACGTCCTTTTCCAAAAAATTAATGCCAGCGACGGCGTTGATCGGAAAACCATCGTGATTGCTTACAACGCCCTCTTTCTTGGAGACGCTAATAGACTACTAAAAGTTATAAAAGCGGGCTTCCCTGAATTAGGTTTGGAGCGAAAAGATTGCATCGAAATGAGCTGGGTTGAGTCGGTTCTTTACGTTGATGGATACCCGAAAGGAACTCCAGTAGAAAGTCTCCTCCATGCGGAAAATAGATTCAGGACACATTTCAAAGCGAAATCAGACTTCGTCACATCTCCCATACCGGAAAAGGCCCTCGAGGGCCTGTGGAAAAGGATGTTGGAAGAGGATAATCCGGCGATGGTTTGGACTCCATTTGGAGGAATGATGAGCAAGATTTCGGAAACTGAAATTCCTTATCCGCACAGAAAGGGAATCCTCTTCATGAGTCAGTACTTAACTTCTTGGGGAGATGGAGAGAAGAATCCGGAAAGACACATCGATTGGATTAGGGAGGTGTATGAGTACATGGCTCCTTATGTTTCAAAGTCTCCCAGACAAGCTTATGTCAACTATAGAGATCTTGATTTGGGAATTAACAAGAAGAACGCGAGCTTCACTGAGGCAAGTGATCATTGGGGTATAAAGTATTACAAAAAGGATAACTTCCACAGATTGGTGAGGGTGAAGAGCAAGGTTGATCCTGAAAACTTCTTTAGGCATGAGCAGAGCATTCCACCTCAAAATTATTGATTGTGACTTATAGAACGTCTAGAATAAAATGTGAGGTCAAAACTTGAAGGATTGGTGATGGATTTCCTTTCGGGTGATAGTTTATTAATTAATTATTGAATAAGTTAGGAAGATAATTACGAATTATCGCACATGTACTTTGTATGTTATCCTTTTTAATAGTAGATTTATTGTTCATGTTGTGATTGGACAACTGAAAGATGTTAAATATCAAATGGTTGCTAAAGTTTTGTTGGAATTTATCTTTTGTAAACCTTGAAGTCTGCTCTATAGGATTTTTATTAGAAATCAAGAGCTGAAGTATGGGGTTATGTATGTGAGTAAGTAATTTTGACCCAAAAATAATACGTTACGAATTAAATATTATTCAATCATAAAATTTCGTTATTAGATTCTTGCTAAGACTATTCCCGCAGTTAAAAGCTTAATGATTCGATCAAATATTGATTGAAATTATTGATAGATTTGTTTACATTGATTAATAGATTGAATGAATTATTTGAGATTTTTGGTTCCCAATAATTTAGAGCTCGGATGAGGCCATTCTCGGAGAATTTACAAACATTGAATTCTAAATTATATAACCCTTGATTGGTATTAAATTGAGCTCTTTAAAGATAGTTTATAATGAACAGGATCAATTAGAAACTATATATACATATATGGTTCCCAATTTAATAGATATTTTTTTTTAGCAATAGATATGTATTTTTTTTAGTTATTAGATTATTATCTAACGACTATCATAATTTGAGTAATTAGAAAACAAATAATAAAAAAATATTTATTATTTAATAATTTTCTCTCACTATTTTTACCATGAAAAGACGTGCGTTATGATAACCTAGATAAAAAAAATACCATGTCCTATAATGTATTTATATATAGGGTGAGTTTTCAATGTGTATTTTTATTTTTTCTCCATAGATGGGTAAGTTTGAGTAATTTAGAAATAAACTTACAATAACAAGTCATTTCATTCAATATATTAATTTCCAATTCATTTTTTTTATTTCTTTACTTTTTGAAAATGTAATTTAAATTTAAATTTTTTTAATTATCTTTAATTTAAATCTATTTGTACTATTGTATTTTTAATATTTCATAAAATTTCATTTTTACTGTACCAAAAGTAAAATTCAAGATAGCATAATTTTTATATTATGAATAAGTTGTTTTCTTTAATTTAAAAAAAAACTATGAATAAAGCAACTACATTGGAAGAAAATTTATTTAAAAAAAATTATGCATGAATTAGCTTAAAATTTTTACATCTTTGATTTTTTTTTTCCCCAATGAATAAGATAGTTGAAAATGATTTGGGAATATTAAATATTGTTCAATAGTTTCATTTTCTTATTAACAAAAAGAAAATAAAAAAAATTAACCAGCTCATCAAGTTACCTATCTTTTTTTATTTTAAATAATTTTCTATATTTATATATGTATTAATTATAATAATTTCTTTAGTAGATTTACTAATATTATTCTAGCCATTAGATTAAAATCCAATGACCTAAATTAGAGTACCTATCCATGGAGTACAAACCAAAATCTCCATTCAAACATCACCCATATATATATAAGAGAGTATTTTGATTATTTTGTCTTGGAGTGAAAAATCACTAAACCACCCGGCAGCCCATGGGCTGCAAAAGATTGGGCCTTAGCTTATACAAGCCATTTGAGCCATCTAAAATCATTTTGGGCCATTTAAAGCTGAGTTTTATTTTGCGAGGCTATTTGTGGAAGATGACATCGTCCTATCATGATTAGTGTAGTAACGATCAAGTAAATGGTTATTAGATGAGAAGATGAATTTATTTTTTTGAATATGAGGTTAGAAGGACTAAATAAGGATTAAGCTCTATCAATAAGGAAGAGGAGCAAAAGTCCGATGGGCACCTAATCATTTTCTCACAATTCTAATATATCTTCCCTCTTTCCACCATGGCTAAACGAAAATTGGAGTTCAATCTTCTTCTTTAAAAAAAAATTCTTTCATCCCTATTAGGTAAGTGTATTATTACTTTACCATATTGGCATCCAACCTATCTTTTTCTTTTTCTTTGTTTTGATGGCATTCAAATATCTAACGTTTCTCTTTTTGGCACCGTAATTTGTTAGCCATTAGTCATTATAAATGAGCATCCATACTAATAAATCCTAATTTATGTCAAATTATAACAACTCTTATGAATAAAAAATAATTAATTTACCATTTTTAAAACTAAATTTCACATAATACCCTTTCTACTTGTTAAATTTTACTAAAAGTTTGCTATATCTATTAAATTTTCATTTAATTATGAATGGTTACTCTAAATAAAATTAATTAATATTACCTAAACAACATAGCAAATAGGCTGGACATTTTTAATATTCTTTCCAATTTTTTAATGTTAGTCTAAAAAAATAACTAATTATTTAAATGTAAAAAATAATAGTTAAGCATGGAGATTTTGTAGAAATTTTTCAAAATTTGTTTTTTGCCAAGCACTCTCACTATAATTATTTTTAATTTTAGGAGATATCATAGTAATTTTGACAAGAATTAATGCAAAAAATATAGTTAATTAAAGATATGAATGCCAAAAATAAGAGACCAAATTGATAAACAATTGAAACAATAGGGATCAAAATTGTAGATAGAATATGCCAAAAGGACTAACAATGCTAAAAAGAGATACGTAGCTAGGTACTTGAATGACACCAACAAGACAAAGTTGACGAGCATTGTAAGATTATACAAAGGTGGTAGTTTCACTTATATACCGAAATTAAGATCTTAACGCTTTTCTTAAGTTTGTCTCTTGAAATCTATGGTTCATTTAATGTATTAATGTCAAGAATTTTATCTTATTTGACCTGCAGTGCAAATATCAATATTAATAATTTGAATAACAAATATTCAATTACTAATAATCAATATAATCAGATGCTTATGATTAGCAATCATGTAGTTCGTGATCTAAAAGCATATATTAGAAAAGTAAAAAAAATCTCAAAAGTGTGGTAACTTATTAGGAGTGTTTTATTTCGTGCTTGCTATGATCTTTTTAACTCCTCTGAATCAATTTCTTACTTCTAGTGCAAAGTTCATGTCATAAGACTAAGTCTACACTCTAGATTATCCACCTTTTTTCACTTTTAACGAAGTGAAAAATTTCTTAAGATCTGGGACTCTAATTGAAGTGACATTTCAAACCATCAAATCTTTTACAATTAGCTTTTCTTTTATTTGAATTAGGTTTTCAGTTACTCATGTGTCATCACTTAGTACAAAATATATCACTGGGACCAAATTAATACCATAATATTCTTATTTACATTTAGGGCTTCTTTCCTCCTCAGTGCCGTAGAGATTTATTTTCTTTTTTTTGCAGATATTAATAGTGGACTTTGGAGAAGAAGAATTCAACAGAGAGAGAGAGAGAGAAAAAGTGGAGAAGAAGAAAGTTTTGTTAGGTTTTTACTTTTTACTCGATTTTTTAAACTTCTTTCTTGTTCTTTTGTTTTTGATCATATTTCATTTATTTTATTTTTATTTTCCTAATTTTTCATAATTCTTTTACATTTTTAAAAATGATATAATACCTCAAAAGGTGGCATGTATCCTCTAAGGTAGCATTTAACTGAGAAAATATACGATTGCTACCAAATTTAGGCAAAAGGTGCTATATCGTTGTCAGAAAAAAAAAAAATGATGTATAAGTATAAATTTCAACTAAAAAAAGAAACTTTTGCTATAATTTCCTGTAATTGTTTTTATCAAAAACATTGTGTATTTTATAGTTTTCTCATTTTCTTTTTGAAATATTTTTATGTCCAATGCGACCATCTTGCTAGTAGTCCTTTGATAACTCTATGAAAATTAAGGTACCAAAGGTACTAGAAAAATGCTCTGCTAGGGTTTCACGACTTTTTTCATTTGGCCGCTTCTTGGCCTTTTTTGGCTATCTCAGGCCATTCTTTGCCTTTCTTGGTCATTGCCTGGTCTTTTTGATCTTCATGGTGATTATGGTTTCACAACTAGATCATTATACCATTGTCTTTTTTTACTTTGTGACTATGGTTTCGATGATTATCGCTTGAAGCCTCATCTGAGATCTGATAATAATGATATTGATTCGACATAAAATCCTAATCTTGAGTTGGTTGCGGCTATTGGGTCCTCTAAAGGAGCCCATATTCAAGATTTTCCTTCTTTAGATTCACGTGTTCATGCTAATCAAGATTTGGCAAGATCAGATCAAGATTCACATAGGATTGCTCTCGGTGGATCTTCTTTTATGCCTAGTTTAGTTTCGGCTTCTTTGGAGGGTACTTTAAACATTCTTGATGTTTCTCCAATAGCTCGAGCTTCTCATGGTTCTCATGTAAAGGTTGCTGCTGATTTCTCTTTTAATGGGGTCAGACTGTTCCTTCTCCTCTTAAGTCGACAGTTCTGAGTGCTTCACTCTCTAAGAATGCCGATCCACTTTTGGACTCAGCTGCTGGTATGGTTTCGTGAGAGGTTGTTGGGCATTTGGGTGCTGAATCCTATTATGGGAGATGCTGCCCGTGATTATGGCTTAGCTTCAATTAGTGTTGTTGCTCATGGGTTGGTGCATAATGTTAGGGCTAGTGCATAATGTTAGGGCTAGTGCAGGTGCTCATGGGTTAGTTCATGATGTGTCTCGATCTTCCGATTGTACGTTGGCTAAGGAGTTGGTTAGGGATGTTGACACCTCTACAAGTCCTCATGTATCTTTCAAGGTGGTTAATGCGAGTCCCCATACTTCATATTAGGGTTTGTCTTTCGTAACTCCCAAGAAGAAGGGAGTAGTTGTTGATTCTCTACAGGTACCTAAAAGGAATGGTGGCCCTTTCTTTGCTCAGGTTTTGAATGCAAAAGCTTTGGATAGTTCGATCAGGTCTGTTGACTCCTATGCAACTCTTATCGCTCCTGAAACATGTAAATCAACGATTAAAGGCAACTATATATGTGTAAACATTAATGAGCAAGCTTTGAAGAATTGTTTGGTTCTTTGCCAATTCTCGCTCATTAGACGAATTTTCATCTCAAAAAGTAATTCACCTTGGAAACTTGCTGATTTAAAATTTAAGCTTCGATCAATTTGGAAGTTATCTTCTACATGGCGTTTGATATCTCGTGGAAAAAGTTTTTTCCATATTCTTCTTTCTACCGAAGAAGAAAAGAATCAAATTTGGACCATGGGCTCCGTGAAATTGAAACCTGGTATTTTATGTCTACATCCATGGTATCCGAATTTCAATCCTAACACTCAAAGTTCAACGAATTCACAAATTGGGTTAGATTTCACGAGTTGCCATAGGTCTATTAGGATTGCAAAATCCTTTTTGATTTAGCTCATAGTATTGGTGTTCTTATTCGTTTTGATGAAATTATCTTAAAAGGTGAATTTGGCCACTTCTCTCACATCCTTATTAATATTGATCTTTTGCAACAAATTTTAAGTTCTCTAATGGTTGAGTTTGGTTCAGATTGCTTCTTCGTTCCTTTGAAGTATGAACATTTACCAGATTTTTGTACTTTGTATAAGACCATTGGTCATGTAGCTTCAGCATATAGACGTGGTCAATCTTTGGCTGCAGCTAACGATACAGCCGAAAGTTGAAACAGGTTGTTCAAGATCTTGTAAAAGAATCTACCTTCTGGTTACTAAATCTTCTAATGTGCGAAGTTTTTGTACAAAATGTGTTCTTTATTCTAAAAAAGGGTTTAGAGAAGTTCAGGTTGAAAGTGTTAAGACACGTAGAAAAAAGAAGCATTGGGCTGATGCTGTTGATGTACTACAGATAATATTCAGGTTGAAGTTAATACTCAAGGTCTGAATCTGACTCATGACTTAAAGCACACTATAAATGAATATTAAAGCAGAATCTGATACGCCTCTGTAATCTGATGTGCCTTCCCAAAAAACTACTCCAAACTTTGATCAAATTCATTCCTGTTGGGCTATTTCTAACACAGAAATTATAAATATACGGGTCGCAACAAATAATATAGAAAGTAAGAGAGTGTCGATCCCACGGAGAGTACTTAATTCATAATTGGTAAGTACTAACCAAAATTAGTTTCCAATTTATCCAAACAATAATAAATAATTGTTTTGAGCAAGAATTAAAAAGTAAATAACAATGTCAAATACAAGAATAGAAATTGAAATTAAGCAACTAAACATTGTTCTTAAAGCAATAATAAGGAGCCTAGGATACAATCTACCTTCTAAATCCACCAACTACTAGTTTTTCTCATAATTCAATCAACTACTTAGAGTTGACAATCGAAAATTCTAATGTATTCACTATTGGGAATATGTCCTAGAAAGTAATTTCTTTGTTTGGCATTTTAAACAATATTTATTGGATTTAAGTGTTATTTATTTGTTGTTAATAAATTCTATATTATGTTACAATTATATACATGTGATGTTTATATTTTCTATTATGCGAATGTCTAAAAGTTTCCATGATTAATAATAAGTAATAAAGAATTGTTCATAAAAAGTGTTCACATATGGGAGACTAAATTCTTTATTTCATTATTTCTAAATAAAAATTTCATATTCTGCAAATAAAGATGGAATACTTTATTTTGCCATAGAATGTAGTGTTATCTATTTCAATGGGACTACTGAAATCTCCAATCATCGAAGTGTCTAACTTTGGATAGAAACACTGATGCGTTATAAGAAAGTTATAAGTGTATTGAACTGGACCAAGTGAAAATAGAATTTGAGGTTAAGTGCCATAACTCAATATTCTATCTTTCACTAATCTAATACTATTGTAAGATTACCTTAATCTTAGTGATTGTCAGACTTACTTTTACGAGTTTTATCTTTTTGACTTACTAAAGGACTAGTTCTGTTCTATGGTTCAAATTCCAGTATCTTAGAAGATAAGATTTGTGAATTGACGAGAAAGCTCTTCATGATTCGGACACCATGCATATAATGTCACTTTGAGTTTTTTCAATGACTTGGGTAAGAAAAAACCAGGCACCAGGTATTCACTTTGTGAATTTGACTCTGTTTGTATAGGCAGTTACAAACACCATAGTTAATTATTATCCCTTAGATGAAAATGGCAACTCCAAGATAAATATATACTAGAGGAGTAATAAGATAATTTCACCTCACTAGTATGACATTGCATAGGAGATATATCTGCAGGTATAATATATGCTAAATGAATCAAGTTAATTAAAGTTTTAATTAGCTTCAGAGAAAATATATGACATTTAATCTAAGAGTGCAATATTGGGCCTATAATGGAGTGCCCCAATATTAATGGATAAGGCCCAATCATAATTAAGAGTTAATTATGACTGTGGATAGTTGGTTCATTGGAGCTTAGACTATTTGGATCCATGAGGTCCCATGTCTAGCTCACATATAGCCCAATAACTAATTGAATAGTCAGTTGAGCCTAATAAGCCAATTAGGGTCTATATCTCTCTAATACTTAAGAGAAAAGTTCTCCTAAGCCTCTGTATAGTTCCATACACCACTTTCAGCCATAGTGACTGTAGAAAACTTGAGACGGAGAGAAAGAGAAAGAGTGAGAGAGAGCTGAGCTGCTGCAGGAGAAATATCGTGCTCGTTCATAGCCGCAGAGGGAGAGATACCTGTGGCCATAGACATGTAGTCAAAGAGAAGGAAGAGCATCTTCTGGATCGTCCGCTCACTTCTTATAGGGAATTAAGAAAGTGCCCACACACTAGATTATTCAACGGGTTCCAGAGAATAGACGAGAATGCTCAATGGTTCTGAAGCACTTCTAGGTTTTATCTAAACCAAGATCCATGATAGATTTATATTAGATCAACGATCCTACGTTTATGTTTTATAAAGTTTCAAGAAAAATTTTAAAATACCAATTCTGTTGCATTCTTGAATTGTTTACAAAACTGCAGAAATCATTTTCGGTAAAATTATTTTTCGAAATCATTTTTTGGAATTTCCAGCAGTCACAAACTCATTTCCAAGACATAAATAAAAATATCTAGATAAGCTAATGTGTTACTCCTAATATAAATTGAATAGATTCATTAAGTTTAGTAATTCTCACATAAAAGTTGCACAAGTTACATAGATATATTCCTATCCTATGCAAACTCACCCCATACTAGATGATCTTATGATGTTCTATCCATGTCCAAACCCAAATTCTCCTTCCTAAGTTCATATAGGTCTCACAACACAACTTTATTTAGTGGCCAAATAAATAGATGCATTAAGCTCAAGATAGAATAATCAACTCAACAATGGTTATCAAGAACAATTGAGGAAAACAAAATAGTAGGATTACATTATAAGTTTAATTGCCTCCCTAGAATTAAGTTTAGCTCGTGTTCATACAAAATGAATCATCACAAATATAACAAGAATGATACATATTCATTTACAGAAAATAAAGGATAAAAATAGGAACAAGAGGAAAAAAAAATTCTTTTTGAAGCTTTCCAATCTGATTTCTCCTTGAATCCTCTCTTGGTATTATTTTCTTCCTTGGAATGGCTCTATTAACTCTTTGGTTGCTAGGGTTTTCATCCCCCTTCAGATGAGTAAAAGAAGAGTTAAATAGAGGAGCTTTTACGAATCAACCCCAAGTTTTCTGCAACATTTTCTGTGCTTTTTGGTGTTATGGCGCCAAGACTGACAGAAGCATGGCATTACAGCACCAAATAGTTGCACTGTGATGCTGTAGTGCCACAAAAATAGCGCTGCAGCACTATAAATTGGCATCGCAATGCCATGAAAATTGGGCTATACCCCATGGATTTGGGGCTGCGACCTTGTGTATTTGGCACTGTAGCCCCCATGTCTTTGAGGCTGGGGCGCCATATTTTTGGGGCTATAGCGCCAACTTTTCTGTGATATGGCACTGAATTCTCTCGTTTCTGGCTTCACTCTAATAGCTCTATCACTCGTCTTCTCTCATTGCGGTGTATGTTTGTCATATAAACGCCTTGATTTACCTCTAATTTAACTCTAGAAAACAACATTCTTCGCTCAACAATGTCTCACCTGAAGTATGCATCAACAACAACAAAACAAGTAAAAAAAGCTCAAAGACGAGAAATTCTTAAGCTCGAAAAGATAGTAAAGATAACTGTAAAATACACTTATCAATTCCTCTTCTGTTGAGGAATCAAAAAGTGATAGTTTAAACACTAGTGACCTCTCACTTACAAACGTTTTTACTTCAAATAAGGAGGCTCGGCAAGATGTTCAATCTTATAAGAAAAAGAAAGCTTCACAAGCATAGTTTTTGAGATCTGTTACACAGTCTTCAAAACCCACTTCCCAATGAAGATTCTTCATTGGAATTGTAGAGGTGTCTCCAATATGGGCACTCACAGGATTATTAGGGACCTGTGTTTTCAATATAGACTTGATATTCTTTATTTAGTAGAGCTAGTGTATTTGTTTAGCTCAACCCCTCACTTCTGGAAGGCTATTGGTTTTACTTTGGTGGCTCAAAATGATAAACCAATTCCATCCTTATTGATTTTTTGCTCTTCGGTAGTTGCTAGTTTTCAGGTTATTTCTTCGCACTCCCAATATGTTTCTTTGTCTTTTTTTTTTTTAATAGGGTCTTGTTTTATGTTATGCAAGTTGTAATTATATTATTCGTCGTGACTTATAGGATTCGTTGTCTGATTTGCATACTGTTGGTCCTTGGCTGGCTTTGGGTGATTTTAATTCAGTAATGGATGCTCATAAGATGACGGGTACTCTTAAATGTTGATCTTGTGAAGATTTTTGAGCTGGTGTTACTCTCTGTGACCTTTTTGATCTTGATTCTCAAGGTCCTTTTTATACTTAACATGGCTTCCTGGTAGGACGGCTTGTGATGTCTTGTCTTGATAGAGTGTTATATAATGAAGATTACTTAAATATTTGGAATCAGGTTGCTACCATTTGCTTACCTAGATCGCACTCAGATCACCACCTGTTATTACTCTATTTATTGAAGGATATTAATACTAGCCTTAGACCTTTTCATTTTTAGGGCATGTGACTTTCTCATCCTACTTTTAAAAATTTGGTCTGTCATGTTTGGTCTCGTCCATTTTTTGGTCCCGTGGTTTCTATTCTTGTTAACAAGCTCAAGGATTTGAAAAGGGAATTGAAAGTTTGGAATTACAAAGCTTTTGGGGATTTAAAGGTTAACATTTTGAGAGCGACTTAGAATGTTTTGTCTATCCAAGAGTAGTTGGTTAATGAGGGGCTTTTTGACTCTCTCCTTAAGCAAGAAGCTGAGGTAATCTCTTCTTTGGATACTTTTTTGTCTCAAGAAGAAACTTATTTTCGAGAATAGAGTAGAGACAAATGGCTAAAGAAGGGGAATCGTAATTCTTCCTTCTTTCATAAAGTGGCAAAACATCGCTGGGCTAAAAAAATTATGAGTCATGTAAAAATTGGTAATGAATTGGTGGAAGATGTAAATTTGATTTCCACTCAAGTTTAGTCTTTCTATCTAGACTTGTTCAAGGAACCTCATACTAACCTTAAAGAATATTCAAGAGTTAGGAAATTAATTCAGAGTTTGGTTTCTTTTTCAAATAATGTAGAGCTTTATCGAATTCCTGTTGAAGAGGAAATCAGGTTGACGGTATTTGATATGGATGACTTGAGTGCTCCTAGTCCTGATGGCAACCCTAGAAAGTTTTTTTGATATTGTTGGGATATTATGGGCAATGATGTGGTTTCTGTTGTTCAACAATTCTTCACTTATGGTAATTTAGCGGATGGTCTTAATTCAAATTTTCTTATATTAGTTTCTACAGTGGATCATGCTCTTACTATTGATTAGTATCATCCTATTGTCTTGGAGAACTTTCTTTATAAGTTGATTACTAAAATTATTGAGATCGTTTGGGTTGTATTTGTTCCTAGATTATTTCTCCCAATCAATTTGGTTTTATGCCTAGAAAAAGTATTAGAGACTATATCGTTGGCACCTCAGAGTGCTATAATTATTTGGATAAGAAAAGTATTAAGGGTAATGTTGCTATAAAATTGGATATTAGGAAAGCTTTTGATAATTTGCGTTTGGACTTCATTAAAGTTGTGCTTTTTTCTTTTGGATTCAATGGTACTTTTGTAAATTAGGTGGATAATATTTTTCACTCGGTTCGAAACTAAGTTTTGATCAAAGGTACTCCGAATGGATATGTTTCTTATTCACAGGACATTAGGCAAGATGACCCTCTTTCACCTCTTTTATTTGTCCTTGAAGAAGATTATCTTAGTCGTTAATTTGCTTCATTGGTTCAAAAAGGTAAACTTGTCCCTATAACTTTTTCCAGGAATGAAAAAATCTCCGTGCATTTCTTGTTTGCTGATGATATTTTATTATTTGCATGTGCCTCTAAGTCCAACATTAAAGTCATTACAAATTCTCCTCGACATTATGAAGACTTGTCTGGTCAACAAGTAAATTTTAGTAAGTCTTCCATATATTTTGGAAGTATAGTTCACCCGAATTCGGTCTCAGATTTTCTATCTTTTACAGGCATGAGAAAAGGTGGTCCATCTTTTATTTATCTTGCTGTTCCTCTATTTGTTAGTTCACCTAAACATTCTAATTTTTAATCGCTTTTAGATAAGATTCATGATAATTTTGAATATTAGAAAGGCTTAAATCTTTCTACGGTAGGCAGGGTTAGTTTAATTAACTTTGTTAGTTTGGGGCAATTGACTTATTCATTCCAAGTTTATCATTGGCTAGCGACTCTTTTAAAGGAATTCTTCTCTTCTATTAGGAATTTTCTTTGGTCTAGTTTTTCTAAGGTAGCGAAGCCAATTATAGCCTCTTGGCAAATATGTTGTAAGCCTAAGAAAGATGGGAGGCTTCGGCTTCGAGACCCTAGAATCTTAAATATAACTCTGCTAAAGAAGCTCTCCTAGAGCTTAATGACAGAAGATTCTTTTGTTTTTAAATTCCTGTGAGGCTGTGTTTTCTCCAAAGTTTTTTCTCAGCGATGATTTTGCAAGTCTTCCATTTGGTGTGGTTTACGAGTTCATATCAAGCCTCTTATTAATGAGTCAATTTGGATGGTTTGCAGAAACTCAAAGGTTTGCTTTTGGACTAATAATTGGCTCGGTTCTCCTTTAGTTAGCCAAATTAATTCTATGGAGATTTTAGAGTCTAGCTTTGATATTGTGATTGGTGATTTGATTTCTAACTCTATATGGTCACTTCCTTCCTTTTTTGTTTCCAATTTTCTATCAATTACTGATGAGATTCAGAAATTTATCATTTGTGATTCCCCGAATGCTTTAACCTGGCGCCATTCTTTCTTCGGTGAGGTTACTTATGCTTATTCTTATAAATCTTTAATTCACTAAAGGAAAGATGGGATAATAAGTTTTAGGCTAACTATATTTATCTGTCATGCTCTATGGTTTTTTGGTGACTTCTACAAGACAAGCTACCAACTGAATAGAATCTAATTCGGAGAGGTTTCTCTATGTCCTCATGTTGTCATTTTTATTTTTGTCATGATGTGGATGTTAATCATCTTTTTATTACTTGCAATTTCACCCTTAGCCTCTGGGGTGCTATTTCTTCAGCATTTAGAAGGCACGTTCATTTGGACGGTTTAATAATGATCTTTCGGTTTATGCCACATGGAGGCTGATTTTAGTTGTCAAATTTCATAACTTTGGAGATCAACCATTATGACTGTTGTTTGGGTTATTTGGACATCACGACACAAATTATTGTTTGATAACGATATCACATCTATTCATTCATCCATCACTTTTGTTTGTCCTGTAATTGGCGAATCAAATAATATTGGTTCAGGCACCATGAGAAATTTTTTGCAGGAACTAGATATTTTGAAGTATCTTCATGTTCAACTAAAGCCCTCCAAAGCACCAAAAATAATTGAAGTTTTATGGCATGTCTCTCCAGTTAGATGGCTCAAGATTAATGTGCATAGTGCATCCTTTAGTTATCTAGGATTGTGGGTTATGGTGAGGTTTTTCAAACTTCTAGAGGTTTCTTTAAAGGTGGCTTCACGACTCATATTGGTAAGATTTACATTTTTGAGGTGGAGTTAGCAACAGTAATTCGTGCTATCTTTTATGCGCGGAATTTTGGGTGGAAAAGCTTATGGCTTGAGAGTGACTCAGCCTATTTGGTTGCAGACTCGTTCTATGTCTGTTCTTTAGCCTTGGAAACCTCCGTGGATTCATTGCATTAGGTTTATTTGAAAGATAAATTTTCATGTTTCTCATATCTTTTGTGAGGGGAATTCAGTGTATAGCTTCCAGAGATACTAGTATTCAAGCTCTGAATTGGAAGCATACTGCTCATTCCTTTATACATGATGCTATTAATAAGGACTTCTCAAGGCTTAGTTCTCTTTGTTTCTCTTAAGAGGCCTTTTTGTAATACAATGTACTTGTTTTTCTTTTCTACAGTTTTTGTCACTGGGTTTTACTTGCAAAGGTCTTTAATGAGGCATTATAGGGAGGTTAAGATAATAGTTATATTTTGGCATTGCTATTTGGCTCCTTTTAGTTCTTTTTTTCAGTTTTGCATTTGTATTTTTTCCGTTTATAGGGTATTCTTTCTTGGTAATATTTTGTATTTTTCTTCTATTTTATTTTTAATTTTAATAAACTACAAGAGGATTATTTCCTTCAAGTAACATTTATAAAAAAGAAAAAGTCATTTAGGTTTACTTTGTTCTGTTTGCTTTTATTATAAATTATGTTCTTTTGATGTTTTATTCATGACATGACAAGAGAATGGTTGGAGATCAGTAAACCTAGACATTTTTCTTATTACTTAACTTTTATTTATTTTGCATAATAATATAGTTTCTTTCATTTTATTTCTTTAGAATCAATATTTTGATTGTTTGGATAAAGTTAGGATTGAGATAATTTTGATACTTAGCATTGAAGTAGAAATCAATCCTTGTGGTTTCAACACTTTACTTTCATATCTGTATTACTTGTGATCGTATGCACTTATACGGGAGTGTGTGTGAGTTCAATGTAGACTTTCATATTTTGACAAATAAGTTTTTGACGCTATTAATGGGGATTAAAATACTAATTCTTGTTAATATTAATACTAATCAATTCTAAATTTAATTCAAATTTTTTAGGTACTTTTCAATAACGTACTATGGATTTTATGGAGGTGGAGATATGATGGATATCGAGGAGTAAAGGTACGACGCTATTATGACCTTGATTGCTCATGTGAACGAATTGACCATGAAGGTTAATACCTTGAATGCACAAGCTTCCCAAAGACCTTGATGTATTGACAAATATGTGGGTGTCATGTGAAATACATATACGTAAAAAAACTGCAACTGCGCGGGTCATAAACAAGTAATAAAGTGGTAAGAGAGTTATCGATCCCACGATGAATTGAGTATTAAATTGCTACTGAGTACCAAGATTATCTTGACCTAATTTTATTTAGGCAACCGAACTAAATGAATTTATACTTAAATAAATACAAATATAAATATAAATACAAAATAAAATATGGAAACTTCTATGTACAATTGTACTAGGAGATTGAATTCATCTAACCATCAACTATGTCTTTTGATTACCAATTACATTCTAATCAATTATTCCCAATTTATTAGCCAAGAACCTAAAGGTATTTCTATTCCCTCGCTCGAGTTTCGAGTGAAATCATTCTTAAATTCTGATTTTAATATGTCTATTCTGAATCTAGATTTTAAGAATTCATTATGTTCAATAGTTCTTTGATCATAGCTTCAAAGTAACTCTAGATTCTCTCAAATTCTGCAAAATCCTGGGTTGTACTATCCTATGGTTGTATTTAAAATTTTCTCTCTCGAATATTGAATTCAAGAAACCAATTTGTCCGATTAGAGGCCAATTAATGAATAGGCATTAATCATGGAACAATATAAATAAATTCTGGAAAAACATCAAAGAACATATCGGAAATCAAGACATAGTATCAAAGTATAAGCTACATCATTCCCTTAGCATATAACAACTAGCTCAACAAAGGAGAATCTATTTCTAATCTATTACTTGATTTATTTTAAGTTTTGCAAATTAAGCCCTCAAGTTATAATTTTTTATTAGACTTTTTAAAATTAAGGTCATAGATTTTAGGAGATAATAGTTAGAATCAAATAAAACAAAATGAAATTGTTATACTGAATATATGGGATTGCAAAACCAAATACAAACCCTAGAACATTCATGTAAAACTGATAGGTAGGGATTCATTGGGTATACCTGAGTCCATGATCAATACCGTAGTCTGGACGATGAACCGAAGGCGGAAGCGATAGTAATTGACTGTAATTGCTAGAGGGTTTGATCTTCTGTAGCCTAAAAGCCTAAAGTCACTCAGATGAAATTCTCTGTAACTGATGGTGGGTTACAGAGAATTGAGCGTACGTGTTCTTTTGGCTACAGGGACCATAACCCTAATAGGTTCTTTAAATAGTCCCCTGTTGGGTATCCATCAAACCCTAACTGGGTGACTAACAGGATATCCACATTAGTATCCATACCCAGTTGGATATCCTGACCCAGCTCTAATTAAATCACTTATTGGGTCTGCATAAGAATAATATGGCCCAATACAATTAATAAAATATGTGGCCCAACATAAGAAATAAAATTTCCTAATAATCTCCCACTTGGGTCATATATGAACCAAATACAATTGTATTGCAAAACTGAAGTATGGCCACTAATATACCATATTATTCCTGAATATCCCCGAAGTTGCAATCCTGTCCATCAGATATATCAGCACGAAACTAAAACACTCGTCGTTGCACTTATTTGGATGGCAACTAGAACCCTCAATGATTACTGTACTAATACACCCGAATGACATAGATCGAGTATGGAATGTGGCATGGAAATTACACGCAATGTGATTTACCGTGTCTATTTCCAACTGGTCCACCCGAAACTTTATTGAGATCGACCGTAGTCTTTCCCCTTTAGTGCATTACCGCAAACTTTATTGTTAACTACAATGGGAAAGCTAGAAAATATGAAATGCATCATATAATATATAATGAACATAGTCTACAATGAAAACTATCATCAATAACTAAAGTACTGCAGTAATCAAATATAAACAAGTGTCACACAATAAGCATCTAAACTAAATTATAAACTCCCACTAAAACTGCATACCATCCAAAAATACAACACCCATACGAGCAGTGTGCTCGTGAAAGACCTTAGGTGGTAAACCTTTGGTGAGCGGATGCGCTATCATAGAGTTTGTACCGATATACTCAATTGACACTAAACGACTCTGAACTCTTCCTTTAACAGCTAGAAACTTAATGTCAATGTGCTTTGACTTTGATGAGCTCCTATTGCTGTTAGAATATAAGATTGCCGAGTTATTGTCACAATAAAATTTCAATGGCCTCTCAATTCTATTTACTATATGTAGCCCAGTGACAAAATTTCGCAGCCATATTCCCTGATTGGATGCCTCATAACAAGCTATGAATTCTGCCTACATAATGGAAGTAGCTACGAGTGTCTACTTAGCACTCTTCCAAGAAATAGCTCCTCCAGCTAAAAGAAAGACATAGCCCGATGTGGATCTCTTACTGTCTAGACATCCTGTAAAATCAGAGGCGGAGTACCCAATGATCTCTAAAATGTCCGATCTCTGATAAGTGAGCATGTATTCCTTTATTCTCTGTAAGTACCTCATAACCCTCTTTGTTGCCTTCCAATGATCCACTCCAGGGTTACTCATATATCCGCCCAACATACCAACTATGAACGCAAGATCCGGACGCGTACATACTTGAGCATACATCAGACTCCCTACAGCTGAAGCATAAGGAAACTGTTGCATGGCTTCTTTATCAATATCATTCTTGGGACTTTGGCTGAGGCTAAATTTATCTCCCTTAGACACCGGAGTATCCGTTGGTGCACACTTATCCATACCTAACCTACTGAGCACTCTGTCAATATAGCTCTTTTGTGATAACCCAAGGATACCCCGAGAACAATCTCGGTGTATCTGTATACCTAATACAAAAGAGGCGACTCCAAGGTCTTTCATTTCGAAATTCTTCGCAATAAATCTCTTGGTGTCGTGCAGTAAGCCTATATCACTACTTGCCAGTAGTATGTCATCAACATAAAGTACCAGAAAGATAAACTTACTCTTACTGAACTTATGGTATACACAATCATCAACAGGATTCACCTCAAAACTGAACGAGATGATTACCTCATGAAATTTGTGGTACCATTGACGAGAAGCTTGTTTGAGACCATAGATGGACTTCTTGAGTTTGCAAACCATAGACTTTGGATCTCCCGATATAAAGTTTTCTGGTTGTATCATATATATTGTTTCATCAATGTCTCCATTGAGAAACGCTGTCTTAACGTCCATCTGATGAAGCTCAAGATCATAATGAGCCACAAGTGCCATAATAACTCTAAAAGAGTCCTTCGAAGCAACCGGAGAGAAGGTCTCTTTAAAGTCAATGCCTTCCTTCTGAGTGAAGCCTTTAGTGACAAGACGTGCCTTATATCTCTCAACTTTGCCTTCTGAATCCCGTTTGGTCTTAAATATCCATTTGCAACCAATGGGCTTCGCACCTTCAAGCAATTTAACGAGATCCCAAATGCCCTTGTCTCTCATAGACTTCATCTCTTTATTCATGGCATCGATCCACTTTTGAGAATTGGAACTTTGTTTGACTTGTGTGAAGCTGACTGGATCATCTTCCATTATCCCAATGTCAAACTCATGTTCCTAGAGATATACGACATAGTCATCTGGAATCGCACTTCTCATTTCTCTAATGGACCTCTTTAAAGGCATTAGTTCTTGAGGCTGTTGAGTTTGCTCTACAGGAGCATTTATCTCAACTGGGACAGGAACCTCCTGAATATTGTCTTGAACTGGAGCGATTGTATCTTGAACAATGATATTGTCAGGAACATGATCCTGAATGTCCTGACCATTGTCAATAGCAACCATAGGAAGAGAAATGAATTCCTCTTTAAAAATAATGTTCCTAACCTTATCTTCCCTCCCAAACTCAATATCCTCAAGAAATTTGGCATTTTCCGTCTCAAAAAAGGACTTTATTGTGGGATCATAAAACTCATAGCCTCTGAATCTTTCAGAATACCCAACAAAATAGAAGCTTACTGTTCCTGAGTCCAGTTTCTTTTCATTCGGCCTGTAAGGCCTTACCTCAGCTGGACAACCCCATATGTGTAAATGACTTATACTGGGCTTTCGCCTAGTCCAGAGTTCATAAGGAGTTTTAGCTACTGCTTTGCTCGGTACTTTATTAAGGATATATGCTGTAGTTTTGAGTGCGTCTCCCCATAGTGATTCTGGTAAAGTGGAATGACTGATCATACTCCTTACCATATCCTTTAGTGTCCGATTGCGTCGTTCAGCAAGACCGTTCATGCTAGGTTTCCCAGGCATGGTATATTGCGGGACGATGCCATACTCTTCCAAATACTTAGCGAAAGGTCCTGGACGATGCACATCTGATCCGTCATACTGACCGTAGTATTCACCACCACGATCAGATTTGACAGCTTTAATTTTCTTATCAAGCTGATTTTCAACTTCAGCTTTATAAGCCTTAAATACATCCAGTGATTGTGACTTCTCATAAATTAAGTATATGTACCCATAGTAAGAATAATCGTCTATGAACGTGATAAAGTATTGTTGTCCATTCCAAGGAGCCGTAGGGAATGGGCCACAGATATCCGTATGTATCAGTTCTAAGACGCTAGAGCTCCTATTGGCACCTAACTTCCTAACATTTGTCTGTTTCCCCTTTATACACTCAACGCAGATGGTAAAATCTGCCAAATCAAGGGGACCAAGGATCCCATCAGACACAAGACGTTCAATTCTTTGTTTAGAAATGTGTCTTAAGCGTTTGTGCCACAACATCGATGAGTCCTCATTAGTTAATTTTCGTTTTGTACCTCTTGAATTTACATGCAAAGTTTCATTAACGGAGGGTTGGGTATTTACTATATAAAGATTGTCAATAAGAATACCAGAACCAACAACATTTGAATTAAGCATAAGACTAAATGAATTATTT
>JXTC01000010.1:1811852-1828620 GCA_002914845.1 Trema orientale
AAGTTGGCAGAAAAATTAGCAGCAGAAACTGTATAGAGAACAAAATAATACCATAAATTAAACATGCTCACAACTTAAACGTCATATATAAACATACAATATAATCACAAATATGCAAATATGACATATATCACATAAGATGGGCTACATCACAAGATACCTAGCGCAATATTAATAGGCCTTCCTTTGGGTCGACGTATTAACTTACAAGTGGTATTCTTAGGTGTAATAATCAAATACTGACGGTAAATCCTGTCAAACAACAAACCTTTCTTTGGGCCGATTTATTGCTCACATGAAAACCAAACAACCGTCACATACTCATTATCACAGGTGCGTTTATTGTCGTGCCAAATAACCATCTTCCTTTGGGCCGATAGTTATCTGCATTAACAACAAACCCACAACATCTTTATACATTAGACTAAACAAAACTACACAACAGAGGTTACTTTGGCAACATGTTGCTTTATCGTGTTTAGTCTAATATACAAGACAAATGGTGCAATGAAAATCATCCGAAATGCCCAAGCAAATAAAATTTTCACAAGCACGAACCAAAATTAATTGAGTTTATAAAATTTATCAACTCTTAAAACCAAACAAGAGTTTTCAACAGATAAATTTGGGTCTAACTTTAGTGGATTTGAGGTAATCAACTTAATTTGTCTAGTTTTGGATTGGAACCCCTCGAATTAGGTCAAAACCGACTTAATTCTATCCAAAACGAGACCCAAAGTCTCAAATTATATCAAAAAATGATCTAAAGTGACTGACGGAGTGGCGCTGCGGTGCCCTGAAGTGGCGCTGTGGTGCCAGAGTGGCGCTGCCGTGCCGTGAAGTGGCGCTGCAGTGCCGTGAAGTGGCACTGCGGTGCCACCTCTCAGGTTGTGGCGCTGCGGTGCCACGGCCTGCAGCCTTTTTTTTTTTTTTTTTAAAACTTAACCCGAAAAACCTAAGACCAAATCCTCAAATCCGTGATTATTTGTCTCTAATCACGTACCTTATGACCCAAAACTCAATTACTTTAACCCTCATAGCATCAAATACTCAATAAATCATGTAAAATTTCAAATCATGCATGTATAATCTAAACCCTAGAAAACTAAATAGGCATTGATTTTGAAAACGATAGACATGCATGAAAACCTAATCAATTTTAATATAAAATCCTGCTCTGATACCACTTATTATACTGAATATATGGGATTGCAAAACCAATTACAAACCCTAGAACATTCATGTAAAACTGATAGGTAGGGATTCATTGAGTATACCTGAGTCCATGATCAATACCGTAGTCTGGACGATGAACCGAAGGCGGAAGCGATAGTAATTGACTGTAATTGCTAGAGGGTTTGATCTTCTGTAGCCTAAAAGCCTAAAGTCACTCAGATGAAATTATCTGTAACTGATGGTGGGTTACAGAGAATTGAGCATACGTGTTCTTTTGGCTACAGGGACCATAACCCTAATAGGTTCTTTAAATAGTCCCCTGTTGGGTATCCATCAAACTCTAACTGGGTGACTAACAGGGTATCCACATTGGTATCCATACCCAGTTGGATATCCTGATCCAGCCCTAATTAAATCACTTATTGGGTCTGCTTAAGAATAATATGGCCCAATATAATTGATAAAATATGTGGCCCAACATAAGAAATAAAATTTCCTAACAGAAATCTCTTGAATTATCTTTTCTTTATTCCTTAAAATCGAGTTTCAAGCCTAATTATACCTAAACAACTATCTCATTTGGAGGATTGTTGCCTAGGGGATTAGCCTTTTGCTTAAAGAAAATCTCAGATGTATAGATATATACGTGGATTAAGCAATAGAAAATATGGCCTTCATAGTAGGGGGCATCTCCTAATTAAAAATTCCCAGAGCTCAAAGTAGAACATGCCCACTTGGTGGCAATACAAGTTTGTTGAATAGTTTCAAGAACAAGGTACAAAGACAAACCGAATAAACTGATAAAAGTAACAAAAAAAAAATTGACCAAATATGGAAACGAACAGATAACGACATCGAATCAAATATGGTGGTTTAGCCCAATTAAAGGCTTCGACAAAAAATTTGGAATCTATCCATCCCCTTAGACACGACCATTTAAATGATTTAAAGCTCGCTTTTCTCAAATGTTTGTTGTCAAGGGAAGATCACTCGTCATCTAGTTTTGATATACATCGGAATTAAGGGCTTCCACGTTATATAATCAGTAAGAAGAATTTTAATTTTATGTGTTAAACTCTTTTTTTTTTTTTTTAAATTCTAGATTTATCTAGAAAATACTACCTTACACAACTTAATGGAAAATACCACTATTTACAAATTAATTTAAAAAATACTATTTTTTGCCGCTTGAGGAGATAATTGAGGTAACTAGTCACTTGTCAGTTTAACTCTTTAAAAACGGACTTTGTCAAAGAAACTTTAGGTAACCACTACAAACTTTTTCTATTAAGTCATCCAAAATTTTTCAATTTTTGGCATTCTAAACCGGTATTTTATACGAACCTGATTGCTTAATTATGCTATGATCTTGATTATTGTACCACTTTTAATTATTATTGTTGCAGAATGAGTTGTAATTCTTTTGATAAGAGATATGGAAAATTTACAGGAGCGAATGTAAGTTTTCTTAGATAGAAAGACAAACCTAACATATTATCTGGATTGAGGGGCAACGAAGGAAGAATGCGGGAACTGAAGAGCAAAGACAGCATCAAACATATTAGGTTCGTTGAAATTCTATCTTGGAATGTACTAAATATTTGGGCCTGTCAGGATTCTTTCTAGGAAAATTGTTGTGAGAGAATTGCTTTAGTAATCTGCGATTATTGATCTATAATTCCACTCTTGTAATGTGCTACAGTGGATATACATTGTTTTGTAGCTGAATCACTTTAAGTTTTGATATTTTGATTTATTGTTTCGTTGATATTTCTTGAGCCTATAATCTTTTGTAATTGATCCGTTTATTTCCTGAGAATTCTCTCTTATTCGTGACCGAGTTACTTCTTTACATATACTATCTAGAATGTTAGATGCTTAAAGAAAACAACTCACCCAATCCATGGGAAGATATTTATTATTTTATGCAGATATATTGATATAAAATATAGTAATAATGTAAATACTCATCAGCATCGCAATTTTTTAAGTCAACTTTACTGATGGAAAATAATGGTGATGATGGCATTCTCCTTAAAGAATAAAGTGATCACATAATAAATGAGAAATAAATATTTGGAATTTGACTAGCTATATTTTTAAAGAGTATTTTCAGAGAATAGATGATGCTAGAGTAAAATTATTATCCTAAAATTTTAATACTAATATACTTGTGTATCATAAGTTATAAATTTATGAGTAATATTCACCAATTATGTTCTAAATACATACATGTGTTAGTATGTGATTTTTTTTTTTTTTGGTCACCAATATAAGTCGTTTTCTTGTTCC
Organism: Trema orientale; assembly: GCA_002914845.1. Classification (NCBI taxonomy): domain Eukaryota; kingdom Viridiplantae; phylum Streptophyta; class Magnoliopsida; order Rosales; family Cannabaceae; genus Trema; species Trema orientale. Next base: position 1,815,321 of record JXTC01000010.1, read on the forward strand.
AAAATTAAAACTAACTACCATTTAAAAAAAATTAAAAATTAAAGCCGACTCCCATTTTCTCTTGGATAAGTAGCATTCATTGTGATAAGTTGAAGTTCGATAGGTTAAGGGGTCATTCCAAGTCAAAAGTCGACCGCGACTTTGATTCTGCCGATGCGGGATTCGACGATAAATCCAGACCCATCTTTGAAGAAATAAGAGTGGGAACAAGAATAAGAGTTGCTGAAGAAGAATAGCACAGCCTCCTACAGATATGAGCCATCTCAGATAGCGGGAGAAAGACCAAGCGATGGTAATGCTAGCCTACAGCCCATAATCTCCGGTAATTCAGAGGAGGGACCGCTGACTCGAAGTGCGCCACAAGAGTGACCCTACCAGAAACCTGCTCGAGAGGAAATTATGGGTACCAGAATATTGCCAGCATAAAATAGGTCCCACTAAGAAGTAGGAGGATAATGCAAGGGACATGATACCTACTTTGTCGGATTAGGTGGAGGCTCATCCAAACCCAACTAATGCTACTTTTGAGATAAGTGTTGCTACTACTAAGACCTCTTATGATATCAATACTGAGATTTTGAAATCTAAATAGAACCATGATTTTGAAAATTTAAGGTTGGAGGACAACATGATTCTTGATCTGAATAGTGAATTGTTGGGGCATATTTTGAAAAAATACCCTACCAAAAACGGAATGTGGAAACGAGATGCTAGGAGAAAACACTCAAAAATCCAAAGAAAAGCTATGTCGACTCTCAGCCTTAAAATTGGTCGTATTCAAAACGTGATCACCTCTCCATGCAAACATGGGAATCTCGGGAGAGCTAGCCCGAAAAAAACTCCCCTAAATAAACCACCCAGGTGCACAAAGAAAAGTTTACACCTTGAAGAGGAATCCACTTCAGAAGTTTCGAACGGCAAGTGCAGAATTATTAGCGAACCCGGGTTCACTGTCACTGCTCATCATGAATGCCATCACTTGGAATATCCAAGGCCTGGGGCGACCCCGGACATTCCGAGCTTTGCATGCTATGGTGCAAAGTAATCGCCCATCTCTGATCTTCCTTTCAGAGATTAGGATGCCCACTCAACAAACTGAGGAGGTCAGAAGAAAACTTGGATTTGCTAATATTTTTAGTGTAGAACGTGTTGGGTTAAATGGTGGCTTAGCTTTGTTTTGGCAGGATTCAATTGATGTCCAAATTCACTCCTTCTGTCATTTTTTCATCGATGCTACCGCAAATGATGGCAGAGATCAAAGCTGGTGTTTTACAGGATTCTATGGAGATCCTAACCCATCTCAGAGACATGACTCATGGTAGCTTCTGAAACGACTTGCTTCTGTGGACTCTCAACCTTGGCTCTGTGCAGGGGATTTTTATGAAATTCTCAACGATCATGAGAAGCTGGGTGTCCACCAAGAAGCTACTCTAGAATGGTAGCATTTTGGGATGTTATTGACGAATATGATCTTATATATATGGGTTTTAGAGGAGATAAGTACACCTAGTGGAATAGACAGAATGGCGGAACGACTAGATCATATGCTTTGTAATTTTTCATGGAGAACTCTTGTTCATCACCTCGAATATGAGAGATCAGACCGTTGGCCCTTATTACCAGAGAACATCAGCCAAAAATTGTCGTCAGGAAGAAAAAAGGGCAGAATAGAAGAGGAAGATTCCATTTTGATGAGTTACAGACGAGAGAAGAGGAGTGCATAACTATTATAGCCGAATTTGGGACGAGTTTCATTAATTAAGCAATGCTGGGGACGTAGCAGATTGTTTGACTCAGTATTCTAGCAAACTTCATGGATGCGGTAAGAAAAAATTCGGAAGCCCGACCAAAGAAGTAGATAAATGGTGATTTAAATGTACGAGATTAGGCAATGCATGGCAACCATAGATGTATCCCAAGACATTCTTGAAGCATACAAACAACTAGATTACACTTTGATGACCAGGAAATTTACTGGAAACAAAGATCTAGAGCATCATGGCTCAAGTGGGGAGATCAACACGAATTTTTCCACTCAAAAGCCTCACAATGAGAGTCCCAGAACAAAATATCTGGGCTAATTGATAAGGAAGGAGTCTGGAGGGACGAAGAGCATGATATTAAAAGTTGTGGCAGACCATTTCCAATCTATCTTCATATTGAATCTTGCAACTATAACAGATATGGAGGAAGTTTTACGCTCGGTCAAAAGATGTATAATTCAAGAGATGAATGATAAACCGGTAAAGGATTTTACGGAAGCTGAGATTTCAATAGCCCTATCCCAAATGCATCCCACAAAGGCTCCTGGCTCTGATGGGATGCCTGCCTATTCTACCAACGTTATTGGGAGGTAGTAGGAGATAAGATCACAAAAGTTTGCCTCAACATCTTTAATAATGGAGGCTCAATCATAAAATGGAACAAGACCATCATTGCTTTGATCCCAAGGAAAAAGACTTAGTCAGAAGTACTCAATTTGTCCCATTAGCCTTTGTAATATAGTTTACAAGATCATATCTAAGACTATTGCTAATAGGTTAAAGGAGATCCTAGATAGATGCTATCATCTCCCCAAATCAAAGTGCCTTTATCCCAGGTAGACTCATCACCGATAATGTAGTGATTGAGTGCATCCATAAGATCAGAAATCGACAACGGGGAAAACAAGGTGATATTGTGCTCTCAAACTAGAATAAGTAAAGCATGTGACCGAGTAGAACAGGAATTTCTTAAACAATCATGTGGTAGATGGGTTTCAGATAGAGATGGATTCATTTAATCATAGCATGCTTTACCTCATCATCTTTCACTTTTTTGATCCATGGAACAATAAAAGGCTCTGTTGTTCCAAAAAGAGGACTCAGACAAGGGTGTCCTCTATCCTCATATTTATTCCTCTTTCCTCATATTTATTCCTCTTTTATGCTGAAGGCTTATCCTCTACCATTCATGAGGCTAAATAAAGGAACAAAGTCCGTGGACTAAACATTGCTAGAGGTTCCCCCTCCGTATCCCACTTATTTTTTTCTCGCAGATGACAACTTACTTTTTGCTAGAGTAACTGTCCAAGAATGCAAAACCTTCAAGCAGCTCCTAACTTGCTACGAGAAATCTTCGGGCCAACTTATCAATCATGACAAATTAGCCCTCTCTTTCAGCCCAAATATCCCCTAAGAAACTCACAATAAGATCAAGCTAATATTCAATGTGGAGGAAGTGGCTTGTCACGAAAAATACTTAGGGCTCCCATCGATGGCCATGAAAAACTGAAAGCACTTATTCAGTTCAATCAAAGATCGAGTTGGAATAAATTATAAGGTTGGAGAGAAAAGCTTTTCTATGTGGGAGGCAAGAAAATCCTTATTAAAGCAGTGGCTCAATCCATCCCTACTTATGAAATGAGCTATTTCAAGCTCCCTTCAAGCTTATGTGAAGATCTTCATAAACTCTACTCAAACTTCTGATGGGGTTTTAGCAAGAATAGCAAAAAGTTTCACTGGGCTTCTTGGGACAAAATGTGCATCCCCAAAGAAAAGGGAGGAATGGGCTTCTGGGACATAAGTCTCTTCAACCAAGTAATGTTAGCCAAACAAGCATGGAGAATTCTTCAGAACCCGAATTCTCTCATGTCTAGACTTCTCAAAACTCGATACTTTAGATACAGTACCTTCTTTAAATCAAAATTAAGCTCCAAACCATCCTTTGTTTAGCAGAGCATTATGTGAGGGAAAGAGTTGCTAGACAAAGGAACTCGTTGGAGAATTGGCAATGGAGAAAATATGAAAACCTACGACAACATATGGATCTCTTGACCTTACTTTCAAACGAATCTCAGTTGCATCTCTACCTTCGGATTGCACGGTGGCAACTCTTATGGATGACTAGAATTGCTGGAATGAGAAGCTCATAAAAAGCCATTTCCTCGCGATGGATGCTGAAGTTATCCTAAACATTCCTCTTGGCGATGGCTCCTTAGCCGATGAACTTCTTTGGCATTATGATAAAAAGGGACTCTACTCTGTAAAAAGTAGATATAAGCTCGCTCAAGACTTAAAAGAAACTCTCTTACCCTCCTCCACATCTGACAGTAAGCTAGAAGGGTGGCATTTTCTTTGGAAGCTCAAACTCCTCATCAAAATTAATATCTTCCTTTTGAAGGCTTGATGGGATTACCTTTCCGACCAGACAAAACTTGGCTCACAGAAAAGTTCCTATGCTTGTTGAGTGTCCTTGGTGCATGTTAAAGTCGGAAACGACAATGCATGCTCTAATCTCATGCCCAGCAGCCCAAATCCTCTGGTGTTGCATCTCCATATCGCCAGTAATTAGATAGAACCCGTTTTTCTCCATAATTTTCTCCTCCTAGCATCACTCAAACAATTTTGAGGCAACAGAAACTTTTGCATGGTATGCTTGGCTCTTTTGGTCCTGTAGATATTATTGGGTTCATAATAGTCGAGAAGTTCTTGTCTCCATAATCGCTGCATCGGCCCATGAAAAACAAGCAGTGTACTAAGACCTCCACAGTAGGGCACAACCCTCAGCAATAATGTCACGCCATTGATGGACGCCTCCGAAGCACCCTTTCTTCAAACTTAAATATAGATGCGGCCGTTTCAAGTAAAAGTAGGTGCATTGGTATTGGTTGGGTCATTAGGAATGACAAAGGTCTCTTCATGGCTGCTATAAATTCAACATCCATTTCCACCTGTAGAGCTGAAATTGCGGACGCAATGGTCCTGAGAGAATGCATCCAGTTTGCTCTGAATTTTGGCCCCACTCTGATCCACATCGAGTCTGATGCTATGAATGTGGTAGACCTGGTCAACAACCCACCTAAGTCGAAATGAGAGATTGAGGTCATTATAAAGGATATCCCAAATCTCTTCAAAAACACCCCTGAGTCATGTGTTCATTATGTGTCTAGGACCTGCAATATCCCAGTGCATGTAGTGGCCAAATGGTCCTTAAACCATTTTTGTATGGCTGCGAGATATCCCTACGTGGCTTCTCTCCAACCTAGAGAATGATGCTCTTTCTTCCTCTTAAATGCATTATTTTCTTTCAAAAAACAACAAAAAAAAGTAGCATTCATTATTTTGAGCGTCATATTTTTATGCACTACTGTCAATAAAATTTTAGAACATGAAAAAAGGAAAAATTTTATGCACTACTGTCAGTACAATTTTCTTTCAGGAAAAAAGAAAAAAAAAATTAAAAAGAGTATTAAAATTTTCAATTTAGATAAGACAACTATTCCCCCGAAAAAAAGAAAAAAATAAATTGTAGACAGTTATTCAACAAGTAAATAATATAATATTCGTTGGCATATCGGTTTTAAGACTAATATTAATACAAGTTCTTTTTTTTTAGTAGTATTCATTTATGATACGAATATTTCGAGTTTACCACATATAGACTTCTCGAGCAAAATTAGATAATATATTAAAATAATGAGTTTACCCCTTTTCAAATACGACTATTACGAGTTTACCCCTTTTCAAAGTTTGATTGAAAGAGCTTTACCCAATTCTGCGAGTAGTAGTATTTCCTTCCTCAACTTTTTGATAAAAATGGTCTTCCCAAATAAAATTTGAAAACCCATCAGATAATGTCAAGTACAAAAAAGAAATAAATAAAATAAAGGGAGGGCTACTGTAGGGGCGCCGTACGTAGGGCCACCTTTTATACACCGTTTGATGGGAATCTGTGAGGAATAACAGGAATCTGTGGGGAATCTGTTTATACACAGATTCCTATCAAACGGTATATAGACAGGACCCTACGCAGAGACGCCCATACTGTAGAAGCGCCCATAAAATAAAGTAAATAACTTATTCCCAATTTCTCCCTCTGCCGATTCTCTCTTCCCTACATCTCTGGTACGGTTGTCTTCTTTTACCACATTAGGCCAGTAACTAGGCACTATTTCTCCTCCTCTCTGCTTCTACATTAATACTATTTTCTTCACCACCATGTCAATGTGAAATGTGAATAATCGAAGCTCTTTCATTTTTCACTTTTGGGTTTTTATTTTTTTTTCATGATCCTCTAGCTAGGGCATGCATATTTATACATTGAGACAAGACTCGATTTTTTCTTTTTTTTTTTTTCCTGGAAGTCTTGGTCGTCACACGCATGGCAACTTTGGTCCCCATTCTTTTATAAATATCTTTTCACCTTTTTATTTTTCTTGGGGTATCTCTTATTTTTTATACTATATAGTATGTAGTACCCCTATTGTGGATGGTAATTTTTATTTAATTTTTTTAGCATGCACTAATTCAAACATTTGATCACAGCTGCGCAGCACCATTAGACCATATAGACCACGAGAAGGCACCCCTTTGTTTTGTGGGGTTTTTGATGATATTAGTCTCACCCTGTCATGACGCTCGACTTAATTTTCGGTTAAGTCCTCAATCTCAAGCGATGTTTTTTTTTTTTTTTTTTTGATTAATAACACCAAAATACCTGAAGTATGACTTTTTTTGCAAAAAGTAACCTCAATTTTGATTTTTACAAAATAATACCATGACATTTAAATTTTAACTTTTGCAAAATAATACCATGACATTTAGAGTGTGCTTGGATTCATTTTCAGTTTTTTGTTTTTTAAAATTGAAAATTCAAAGTGAAAGTTTTGTTTCTATTTTCAAATTTTAAAAACTAAAAACATGATTGGTAAATTTTATTTTCACTTTCTATTTTTTATTTTAAAAAACAGAAACATAATTTGTAAATTTTATTTTTACGTTTGTTTTTAAAATTTACTATAAAAAATATCAAATTTATTAAAAGAAATATATAACTTGAAAATAGTAAACATCTAAATTATACACGCATACAGATACGTTGCATATATACATAAATTTATATATACACATATATAGGGTATATATTAAAGTATATATATATATTTATATAATATATATATACCCATGTATAGTTCTATATGTATTCATATATAGATTTATAGATGAATATATATACTCATATATAATTATATATATAGATGAATATATATATTTTTGACAAAAAAGGTTCCTAAAACAAATATAAAGATCATATTCCAATAATTCATTATATCCATAAAAAAAATAAAATCTAAAAGTTTCTAATCACAAATAAGAACAATTAATATTGTCAATATCTTTCTCATATATACCAAACAATATTATCACGAACGTTGGCTATATAATGTAATTGAGTTTGTTTAATGTTTAACTGAACAACACCTTGAGATGTACTAGCACTTTAAGATGTATTAGCTGCCTCCTCTGCATTATTTGTCCTTGTTCCATAGTTACTAGTATCAATCTCATCAAATAATTCATCTCTGTAATTTTTTTAGTTTGTGCAATTAGTTGGGCACGAATTCAATGCCATGCAGATTTTGAGAATGTTGTAGTATATCGATTTCCTTTTATAACCTCTATCTCCATAAGATTAATAAAAGTCTCTTCATATTTTTGGGACCATATGGCAACAATATCAATATCTTCAGGACTTGTTTGGTATATGGGACTAGGATTGGAATTGGGATTATTTATCTCATATACATGTTTAATGTCAACTTGGGATTAGATAAAAATAATCTACAACCCTAAAATATTCTCATGTGAGTGGAATAATTTATCACATTCAAAAGTGTAAGATTATTAATCTCACGCTCAAAAGTGATAGGACCTATATTTATTTCAACATTTTAAACTAGCGGGTTCCACATTATAAATACTTTTTATATTTTTTAATATTTAAATTAATATAAGATAAATCTATTACACATTCCAATAAAAAATGGTTCCCACATTATAATAATAATCCTAATCTAATTCAATACTGCACTAAATATGAAATAGTATTAAGTTTATCCAATCCAATCAATTAAAATCCAATCCAATCCTAATCTTATGTACCAAACAAGGGCTCAAGAATATTACCGTGACTTTCTAGAGGTTCTTTTTACAACAATCGACTAAATATGTTCAAGAACCATTCTAAGTAAAATTTTTAATGAAATTTATAACCTACCATAATAACACTTAGATAGTTCACAACACAAGAAATTAGCACTTTAATCATACAAGAAAATTTTCATGCATTCTTATTAACAAGAACAACATGGAGACAACTAAAACTTGAAGTATTGATGCAATTGTAAAGCAAATCTGGTGAGTACTGTAAAGCAACGGTAAAAAAATATTTTCTCTCTCTCTTTCTTTGACTTTCGGATTCGTGATGTTGATTTTCTATTTTATCATAGTGTAAGACAAACTCTAAATCAACTATATGTTTAGAACAAACTCTCAATCAACTATATGTTTATAGTTCATGCAATCCGATGAATAATAAATCTGGAGAAAACTTAGGGCGTATTTGGTATAGGATTCGAATCTTGTTCTTCAAATTCAGAAACAACTTTTATGTATAAAATTGGAAGGATAAAACATTTATCCTTCCAACTTTCTATATAAATGTTATTTCTGTATTTGAATAATAAGATTTGAATCTTGTATCAAACACGCCCTTAAAGATGTATAAAAGATAGTTGTGGTGTATAATACGTGAAAAGTCAATCAAGTAATCACATCTTGTTTTTTGAATAAGAAATAAGTTACAGGATAGTTGTTTGGAAAACAAGGTCAAACTCTCTTTCCACAAATATAGAAAAAAAAAAGAATAAATTACCAGTTATAATCGAAATTAAAAGCATAGATCATTTACCCTGATAAGCATACAAAAGTAAATCTAGTAACAAAGTTAGGAAAACAATCCGAAGACCATTTTTTCATGTCGCAAGAAATTTTTCGGGTAGATCAAATCCATTTCTCAAAAAAGTTGTCTCTACTTGATCAGGGAATCGTTCAACAAACAAAAATAACCAAGTCTCGAATGAAACCCAATATTCCAATTACCGAGTACAAACAGTCATCGACCACAACTAAACCACAACTCCAGTAGTTAAGTATACATGAAATTTGCATTTGGATATTCGGCGATCGAAATCAATTTCAAAATCTACATTGTGTACTTAAATGAAAGACTCCCATGTCAATTTCACACCAAGCTACATGGAACTCAATTACAATTCCATTCATATATAACTAAAGCAAACATTTTTTCATATACAGACCCAATAATGAAGTAAACAAGCAGTCATTTCATTCAAAAACACCCCAAATTAAGCAAATAAACAGCAAAATACACTTCTTTAAAGCACCTAAAGCTAGGCCGGTCATTCGTGTTAGTGGATCGTATTCGTGTCGTGTCAAAATACATGTATAACAGGTAAACTGTCAACACAAACATGACCTGTATATTAATCACGAACACGACTCATATATTAATCGTGTCGAAAAATATACCACGAAGTCGACCTATTTATTAACGGGTTGACACGACACGACCTGTGTAACCCGTTAATTAAACAGGTCGTGTCACTTGTGACCTGTGTAACCTGTTAATTAAATAGGTCATGTTACCCGCAACCCGTTTGACCCGTGACCAGTTTGACCCGTTTCCACATATTTTGTAGAGAGAAAAAAAACACACATGCAGTATATGAAAGAAGCAAGAAATATTTTTCCCACTACTTTGATACAACCCACGATCAAATAAAAGAATAACAACCAGAGAATGAAGCACTAATCTAGGATTATAATGGCAACCGTAAAAACCCAGAAAATTGGGAATTTTACTAATTTTTGGATTAAATATTAGGAGGATTTAATTGCAAAATTTCTTTGGAAACAGAGCAATTTTTGGGGACAAAATTGACAGAGTTTTGGGAAATAGGGACTATAGTGTAATTTTTCAAAAAATTACAGTCCCCATATATTCACTCACGTGGGTTCTATTTTCCCACACTCTCTCTTCTCTCTCCCTCCCCCCGATGCCTCTGTCTCTCCCTTCATCTCGACCGAAGGAAGTGCAGAAGGCTGTCGGAACTCGCCCAGCCGTCGTCTGACCTACCAGCCCACCGGCACTGCCTCACCGTGTCGCAAGGGTGCCGCACTGCCGAGCTCCTCTACCGGAAAACACAGCTTTTGAGTGCTGAGAAGTTTGATTTTTCGGTGTCGTTTCGGAGCATTTCAGCTCGTATTCTTGGTCTTGTTAGATTCATATCGTCAAGAGGAAGCTCCAAGTATATATATCGTGACCTCATTTTGCCGATTTGAAAGTTGCCATTTTTGGATGTTTTGAGTTTTAAGTTTTAGTTTTTGATCTAGCCGTTGGATTGTATTTCTGATATCATTTTCAGAATGTACTCAGAAAATGAGGAAGTTTGATATATATATTGACTATATTTAGTGACTAGCACGAAAAATGAAATCGAACGGCTAAGATATTTCTCATTTTGCATGCTACCAGTTTGGTGTCGGCCCGGACCCGATTTGAATGAGTTATAACTTAGCTATTTTGGGTGCTAGGAATTCAGTGAAGAGGTCCGTTTAAAGATTTAAAGCTCCGTTGAGAAGTTAGTTTTTTGCAAGAGAATGATCGAGGGCTTGGAATTAGTTCCCAACCCTCCGGACGATCGTCTAACGACATCTTGAGGATTCAATAGCGCGGTATCGCTATTTTCTGCTAATTTTCTGAGTGTAGGTTATTTTGGATATATAAAAAATAGGGCCGTTATGTTACCCACTTTTCTATAAAACCTAGTATACTTAATTATTAAAAAACTAGAGCACGATAGTTTTCATACTTCAGTTCTATATTACACGTGTCATAGGATCATATATGAGTACTGTGTTAGCATCGTGGGTTTACAGTGTAGCGATGCGTGCTCTACCGTCGGTGTAAAGTCCATAAAGTCGTGCGGGGTTCTGTTTTTTCTGATTACCTCCCTATTTGGCAGGCGTAGGTAATTCAGTTGCCCCTCCAAGTTTGGTATGCGATATATGGGTGTCCCCTCCGGGTATGGGCTTAGGTGTTAGGTAGACTGTTAAGTACACTTGGTACCATCATCCTAGATTTCCACAGAATAGAGAATGAGAGCTCATAGGTATGGGTTGATTTGTGTTATATGCATATAAATTGAATAGATATGCTTATACTGTTTATCACATACATATACATATGGATTTCTAGTTTTGTACGATTATACGTATGTATTAGATTTAAACTAACCAAGCTAGAATTTTTTCATCACAAAAATATTTTCCTTCGAGGTATATGCTTTCCTACTTGGTATTTCATGCTCACCCCCTACCTTCCTTCGTCCGGTGATGTTCAGTGCGACCTTGGTGATCAAGAGGATTGAGAGGCAATCTTGATTATAGTTCGTCGTCTTGGTAATACTAGAAGCTTGTTGTTGTAGTTTTTGGACTGTTGGGTTTTATATTAGTATTGAACCAAGATTACTACTTTCTATTATGTCTGTGAACTTATGTATGCTATTCTGATATTTGATTTTTGTTGTGGATGATGATGATGCTTGAATCCTATTGTTTTAACTATATTTTTCAGTATTATTCGATCTATGTTTAATGGTGTATACGAATTGTGGGAGAGGTTCACGGGATAAAAGTCCAAATATTTTATCTAAATAGACTGTTTTATAAAACTAGAACTTTTAAGATATTTTTCAAATATATTAAGGAATTTTCCATCTTAGTGAAATTCTCTTTGGGAGTTTTTGGGTTTTACGGTTAAAAAATAAAAAGAATTACATAAGTATGGTAGGCGGGAACTAATTAGTTTCTATACGGCACATAATTGGCATTTTTAAAAAAATGAAGAGTTAAAAGTACGGTGGCACTATTGTAAATAAAACAACTTTTTAAAATTGATAGATTATATATCAAAAAGCATGACATCATGCTGAATTCCAATAGATTGCTCTTATTTTATTTTTCTAATATTTGGATTCGATCACCAGCATACTAGTTTTCTCTTTTTTTTTTAAAAAAAAAAGAAGAAATTATTTTTTGTTTTAGTTTTCGTTTTTTTAATTTTTTCTCTTTTCTAATTTTTTTTTTACTCATTGAACTGTATTGTTTTCTCTCATTTTTATTTTTATATTTTTTTTCTATTTTCTTTTTTTTTTACATGTATATTTTTTTAAAATCTTCTCTTCTTTAATTCTTATCTTTTTTTTTTCTTTTTAGAAGAAAGGAAAAAATTAACTTTTTTTTTATCTTCCTCTTAGGGATAGAAGGAGCTACTCTTCTTTTCCTCTTTTATTCAATTAGTTTCAAATTACTCCAGTTATCAGTAAGTAACTAATATGATAACCAGTAACTAATCTAATTATTGTTTTCTGATTTCTTTGATTTTGGTTGACTTGTAACTAATTTGGTTACTATTAATCAATTTAGTTACTAGTTTCTCTGGTTATTGGTTACCGATTATCAACCAGTCTGGTTACTTGTTTTCCTGGTTACTGGTTACCGATTATTGATCGATTTGCTTACTGGTTAAGTTTCTGATTTCTCTGGTTTTTAGTTATTAAATAGTTATTGGTTTCAAACTAGTGGCTAGTTACACATATCAATGATTGGTCATTAGTTACTGGTATCGAACCACAAACTAATTTAGTTACCAATCACTTGTTAATCTGATTACTAGTAACTAATTTATTTTCAAGTTACCATCTAATTACTAGTTTCAAATATAAGACCAATCTGGTTATTAGTTTCCATATACAAGACTAGTTATTAATAGTTGATCTGGTTACCAATGACCAATCCAGTTAGTGGTTTCCAAACTAGTGGCAAATTGCAAGAGAGGTAATTGATCATATATTACCAATAACACAAAACTAGTTGTTAACTAGTTACCGATCTGGTTATTGGTTATTTGTTACATCATTTTAAAAATTTAGAATTATAGTAAATTTACTTTCAAGTTAAGGTGAAAATAGCTAAAAATAAATAAATTTATACCTCATTGTTATATCAAATCTAAGCACTTCTTTGATCTGGTTTTTGTTTTCTAGTTATTGGTCACAAAATTGAACTTGCAACCAATTTGGTTACTAGTTACCAGTTACTCATAACCAGTAACTAGTAACTAATTTGGTAACTAGTAACCAGTTACAAGATTAGTTGTTGGTAACTAGTAGTTACTAACCAGTAACCAGAATGGTTATTAGTTACTAGTTACTCTGGAATCTGGTTATTGGTTACCGGTTACTCTGGTCACCAATAACTAAATAGGATATTGATTATTCTAATTACTATGGTTATAAGTAGTAAGTTTATAGTTTCTCTGGTAACTAGTTTCCATTGTTGTGACTAGTAACCTGATTAGTTATCAACTTAGTTACTAGTAATCAATAACTAAAAAT
>JXTC01000010.1:1828702-1977060 GCA_002914845.1 Trema orientale
TGTGAATATGCTCAAGTAATAAATAAAAAGTTAGACAACTTAAAAATAATAAAGTACAAATATATGGTGCACAAGGTTAGCTATTCATCACCTATGCACTTGTCTCTTGAAATTACAAAGAAAAATGAAAGAAATTCTTACACAATAGAGAAACTAGAACAAAAAATCATCTAATCTATTTATACATCAATGAATTTCTTAAATTGTACACCATCTAAACAGAGTTTGGGTACCAAGTTAAGGAGTGAGTTCCTTCAAAATATGTTAATTACAACTACTAGGTAAAATTATGCAAAATAATTGTTCCAAACTAAAAACTTTTAAGATAGAGCACTAATTCTAGTATATATGTATTTGATTATTTGAGTTTGTTTGTGTTGCACAATTCGTCTATGAAGAGCTTAACATGCACAAACTAAAACCAAAGCCAATCAGATAACCATCAATAATGAGAGAATAAATAAAAGCCTCTGAGATCAAAGGAAGTTTAGATATCTAATGCCAAAAAAAACTTATCACAATATCAATTTAGACCATAAATAGCTTAAAGTTAACTATTTTTCTACTAAGAAAGAAACTAATAAGACACTGAGAATCATCAACTAGTAACCCATATTTGTAAAAAAAAAAAAAAGACTAAATTATACTTGAATCCTGAAATACTCAAACCCACATTCACAAATTAACGAAAACCCAAATTCAAAATCAACAAATTCAGTTCAGAAATCAAATGATAATGAAAAATGTTATGAAAAACATAAAAAGAGAAAGAAAGAAGCCACATGCTACTACTGTACTTACTCATAAATGGCCAAAATCTAAACTAGCAGAGCCATTGAAAGGTGATGTTACTGATGTTGAAGCTGGATTCTCTAGATTCTCTTCCTCTCTTTGAACGCTGAAGGGGCATACTCTGCAAAAGTAGGTGTTGATAGTAGAAGGAACGAGGTCAGTGACCACGAGAGCGGTGGAGATGAAGTCTAAGTTCTCAAATCTGAGAAAAAAAAGATGAAAATAAGGGATAAAGATAATGTGGTATTTTCTGAAAAATTACCAGATTAAAACTCATAAAAATTACAGTACCGTATCTTTGTTATTATTTTTCAAAATTTTGTGTATCCCTAATTTCCTCATTTTCTTTCTGTCACTAGCCCGGATTTTGGGTCGTGATAGTAACTTTATGTTTTGTCTAAAATAGATGAGAAACGTCTACTTTTGATGTGAGACTTCGCCTAGCTCCAAGTTTGCACAAACAGATATTATTTTTGTATTTAATTAGGAAAAATCTCTCTCAAGTTTGATTTCACGAGAGACTTAAGAAACCACACCGCCTTCCATGTTCTCGTGGAAAGAGACTATATCGGAGGTTTGTTCTAAGTGAGGTGCAATAATGGAGTTTGTCTATTTGACATGAGGAAAAAAACAAAAAAATAAGAACGACATTTTGAAATCTAGTCATTTAACACGATTTCTTCAACTTTTTTTAATAAAAAAGCGACAAGTGGACCCCTGAAAAAGAAAAAACTAATTAAAAATTAAACTCAGGAGTCCATTAGTCCAACAAGTTGTTCAGAGCAAAACCAAAAGTCTAACATGATATTTTTTTAATTATTTAATAACAGTATTTCCATCTTTAAATTGTTAGATTCACTGGATTAGGCATTATAGGTATAATTTTCCCAAGATTTTAAAATTTCAAATTGAGATTATTTTTTTCCTGCAAAAAAGCCAAATCTTAGCTATTCTGGTGTTATTAACCTTTTTTTTCAATTAAAAAAAAAAAAGTTGTTATAAGGCAATATTAGTGCTTACAACGAGTGGTCTTTGAATTCTCTCACATTGTATCATAGTCACCAAAGACAAATTATACAAATTGGACGCAAATGGCTAGAAACTGAAGCCAGACTAAGAGTTTCAAACATGCTTTCAAAATCACCGTCAACAAGGATACACTTACTCTACTTTCTTCTCCTTTTGCAATCATATTCTTCGTGCGCAAGTTCAGCTTCAACTCCAGAAAATTTCATCCAATGTGTCTCAATAAATTCTGAGCTTTCCGTTCCAGTAACAACGACGGTTTTCACACCAAACAATTCGTCATTCACTTCTGTTCTGAGATCTACAACGTTTAATCGCAGGTTCTTGGAGCCTTCAGTTCTAGAACCCGAGTTTATTTTCGCTCCATTACATGATTCCCATGTCCAAGCAGCCGTTATTTGTTCGAAAAAACTCGGATTGCATCTTAGGGTCCGAAGTGGAGGCCATGACTATGAAGGCATCTCCTGCACATCGGTTATGGAAACCCCTTTCGCCCTTATAGATCTGGTCAACCTTCGGCTTATCAATGTTGACATCGAAGATAACTCGGCCTGGGTTCAGACCGGCGCTAACGTCGGAGAAGTTTATTACAGAATTGCTCAAAAAAGCAAACTCCACGGTTTCCCAGCTGGGCTTTGCTCGAGTGTAGGTATTGGGGGTCACATAACTGGAGGAGCTTATGGTGCTATGCTTAGAAAATACGGTTTGGCAGCGGACAATGTTATCGATGCTCGAATTGTCGATGTTAACGGCAGAATTCTTGATAGAGAAGCCATGGGAGAAGATCTGTTTTGGGCAATCCGAGGTGGTGGTGGAGGAAGCTTCGGAATCATTCTTTGGTGGAGGATTAAACTTGTGCCAGTACCGGCCACAGTTACAGTTTTTCAGGTTAATAAGACGTTGGAACAAGGCGCTACAAAGCTCCTCTATAGGTGGCAACAAGTTGTTGACAAGCTTGACGAGGATCTCTTCCTTAAGGTCACCATGCGAGTAGTCAACACCAGCGAAAGAGGCCAAAGAACTGTGGCAGCTATCTTTGAGGCTCTTTTCCTCGGCCGTGCCAATAGACTCCTCCGAGTTATGCAAAGGAGCTTCCCCGAGCTAGGTTTGGTGCGAAAGGATTGCGTGGAAATGAGTTGGATTGAGTCTGTCGTTTTTCTCGATAGAAAACCGATTGGAACGCCCATTGAATATCTCCTCCAGGCGAAACATAAATCCCCGGCCCCTTTCAAAGCGAAATCGGACTATGTCAAAGTTCCCATACCGGAAGAGGCCCTAGAGGGCTTGTGGGAAAGAATGTTAGAGAAGGACATTTGGTCATTCATATTGTGGAATCCTTATGGTGGAAAGATGAGCAAGATTTCGGAGTCCGAAATCCCTTTTCCTCACAGAAAAGGAAATATTTTTATGAGCCACTGGCTTGTTTTTTGGGAAGTTGGACAGAAAGACTCGAAAAGGCAACTTGATTGGATTAGGGAGTTGTATGAGTACATAGCGCCTTATGTTTCCAACTCTCCAAGAGAAGCCTTCGCGAACTATAGGGATCTTGATCTTGGGATAAATTGGAAGAACAGTACAAGCTTCGAACAGGCAAGTGCTTGGGGTGAAAAGTATTTCAAGGACAACTTCAACAGATTGGCAAGGGTGAAGGGCAAAGTTGATCCTGATAATTTCTTTAGGCATGAACAAAGCATTCCACCACTCCAGAGAAATTTAGGTACAAAAGTATGCGGTCAAACCTTGAAGGATTTTTACTGATGGGTTCATCTTTCGATTGGTAAGGGTGAAGAGCAAAGTTGATCCTGATAATTATATAATTACAATTAATTTTCTGATCACTTTGTATGTTATTATTTTTGCAGTTGACATATAAATTGTTCTCGTTTTTTTTTTTTTTTTTTTTTTGGCTCGGATATAAATTGTTCTTGTTAATTCTCTTTATAAGTCATGTTATTTGTATATTGTGTGCTACTTCGTACATTATTGGATAAAATCAATTCGCGCACCCTTGGGCTTTCAAAATTTCATTAAAAGGGGCGTCTTTGTTGCTAATGAATATTATGCTTTTATCTTATAAATCTTTTCCAATGTGTATACCTTATAGCAAAGCTTATTTGCGGACATCAATTAAGATTTTTTTCTTCCTAATATGCAATTATTGACAAAGTGAGTCGTTTCTTCTTATTCTTGTTCTTTTTTTTTTTTAAGTGAGTCTTTTTTCACCAATGGGATCTAAGTCATCCTATTGTATGTAAATTCCTGTTAACTAATAAGTAATACCATTTGATTTTAGCAAAAAAAATAATGACATCTTTTTTTCTTCATGTATTTCATATCGGCTCTAATGGGTCCACAACATCAATAATGTTTTTCAGTGGAGTGGAGTGTGGACATCCATGTATATAGTGGCATGGCGTGGAACATGCTTTTCACATACCGTAACAGGCAATTCAAAATATCTTTTGAATGAAACGTCCACCACTAATATTGCTGCCGAGAAAGAAGAGTTTGGGCCGCATGGTACGTGTTACATAATCGTTCAGCGTGAAAGTCCTGGAAAATTATTATAGTCTAAACTATTAAAAATATAACAGATATTAGAAAAGAAAAAGACAATTAGGACCCACACCTGACCCTGACAAGTTATGTAGTAGTTATTGTATACAACCAAAAAAAATAGACTAATGAC
The DNA here is from genome assembly GCA_002914845.1 of Trema orientale. Classification (NCBI taxonomy): domain Eukaryota; kingdom Viridiplantae; phylum Streptophyta; class Magnoliopsida; order Rosales; family Cannabaceae; genus Trema; species Trema orientale. The sequence goes on from JXTC01000010.1 coordinate 1,833,210, forward strand.
CGACGCGAACTAGTTCTGGGAAAAATAAATAAAAAACTTTTTTCTTTTTTCTTTTTTTTGTTAATAACAAAAGAAGATAGATATCTTTTTTGTTTTTTTCCTTGAAAAGCTATGAAACAAATGATACAACAACACTAGTCTCATGTTGGGTCCATGTTTTCCTCCTGTTTCTAGGGAGTTTGTTCCTATGTTTTGATGAACTTGTTTGTAGGCTATTAGTCTTAGTATTTTTGTATATATTTGTTGTACTTACTCCATACAATTATGAACGAAAACGTGTAATAAACATTCATCAAAGTTTGATAAAACTATTCTCCACTTGGTGGAAAAAGTAGAATCCACTGACGAGGATGAAATATTAGTACATTCATAAAAAATCTTAATTACATAAAGAATCCACTAGGCCAAGTCGGCATACATGATGAACCACTTCATTAATACCTCTAGTCCACTCAAACACAACCGAGTCACATTTACGAATAAGTTTCCGAGCAGCAAAAACATAAGAGTCGGCCTCCTAAGAAATTGCACCCAAGTCACTATTTAAAGCCTCGATTGCAAGTCTACACTAAGGCAATCACCTTCAAGAATTAAATCTTTCTATTAGGGTAAGATCAGTCGCGGTGCCAGAATTATTATTCAGGTAGGGCATAACATAAAATATTTGTAAGAAATAAAAACACAAGAAATTCAAAATAGTACCATTAAATAACATTTTACTTATATTTACAATTATTGTCAACGACTTTTCATGCTTTGAAATCGTTGAATAATAGTCTCATTATCAATATGATCAGAAATTTCTTTCTCAATATATACAAGCAAACTATCATTTATCCATTCATCTCTTATTTGATTATGCAGTTCAATCTTAATAATATTCATAAAAGAAAACACTCTCTCAACAGAAGTAGTAGCAACAGGTAAAATTAGTGCCAACATCAATAGTTTATAAACTAGAGGATACACCTCATCTCTTTTTGTCTGAACCATTTTTTGTACTAGCTTGCTTATGCATTTCAAATCTGTAAACTTCTCATATGAGCACATGTAAATAATATAAGTTCCAAACTGATTTTCGAGTATATTGATAAGTCCTTTAGGTAATACTTAGCAAGTTAGATTAATTTTTCCTTGTCAAAAGTGAAGAATAAATCATTTGGGCATAAACAAGTCATACAGAGAAGTAATTCAATATTTACTTCATTGAAACGCCCATTTAACTCTTGAAGCTGTAAATCAATAACTGAACAAAATATATCTACACGAAAGTGATGTAAATTTGTAATTTCTTAAGTTTTGCGACGTGATCAATCTCGAGACTTGAAGTTAAAATTCATATCAGGAATATCAATTTTCTGTTTAGTACAAAATAAAGAGACTTTATCATAAAAAGTATCCCACTCATTCTTCCTCATTGTTTGGAACCGTCGTTTACATACTTTCACTAAAGCTATAGTATTTACAATGTCTTGATCCTTTCTCTACAATGCTTTTGACAAATCATTTATAATACCTAATATGTTTTTTTATCAAATGTAGACTAAATATAAAATCAAATGACTACATGAACTCTAATAGAGAATAAGCTTCACATCTATATTCATGATTTGATTCATCATCAACAACTTTCTCTAGAACTTTAGCCATTGAAGAAAAAATCGAAATCAAACTCATTAGAGTACTATAATGAGAGCCCCATTGTGCGTCTACTGGCCACTTAAGAGTAGTATTCTGATTTAAACCTATTCCACTTGAAATCTCACCACTTTGAAGTGCTTCAATATTTTCAATAGCTTGTATATCATGAAGAATATCAGACCATTTTGCTGATGCTTTAATAATATTATTCACCACATTATTAACCAAATTAAAGAAAAATGCAATGTGAATATCCTTTTTCACCACAACTACAAGAGTCAATTGGAGTTGATGAGAAAAATAATGAATATAAAAAGTACATGGATTCTCTTTTATAATGAGTGCTTTGAGACCATTGAACTCACCTTGCATATTACTAGCTCCATCATAACCCTGTCCTCATAATCTTGACATATTTAGTCTATGTCTTGAAAAGAATCTATCAATTGCAGCCTTAAGTGAGAGAACTGTAGTACTAGCAACATATTCAATACCTACAAAATGCTCAATTACACAGCCATTCTAGTCCACATAATGCAATACTATAGTCATTTGTTCTTTCATTGAAATATTACGAGATTCATCAACTATAATAGAATATAATGCATTCCCAATATCTTTGATCATAACATTTATAGTTTCAATAGCAACAACATGTATAATTTCTTTCTAAATCTCAGAAGATGTTAGTTTGTGATTATCAGAAGCATTTTGTAGTGTAACAACCTTGACTTCATTATTGTGATTAGCAAGAAATTGTAGAAGTTTAAGAAAATTACCTTCGTTTCTTGAATCCTCAAAATCATTATGACCACGAAATGGGAGCCCTTGTTGTAAAAAGAATTGAGTACAAATAACTGATGCATACAAGCGAGTTCGATAATCAATTCGAGCATGTTTTGATTGCTTAGAAATAATTGACTTAATATGTTGATTTTGATTCATTAACGCTTCACAATTCTCCAAAGCTTGATTATAAATACTGTTAGGGTTTCCAATATATTTTCTCAATTTTTCATTTTCCTTCTAAGTTAAAAACCCCACATTAATAAAAGAATAACCACCTCCATGAAGATCCCAAATACTTTGTTTAAAGACGTAACAACACAAATAAAATACAGCATCTTTTGTTATGCTATATTCTAACCAATTACGATAGTCATCAAATCAAGTTGAGTTGAATCTTCTCTGTACTTGCCGAATTTTAACGAATGAAAAATCGTGATTTTTAGGCTGACAATGACCATTTTGTATATATGCTCTTCGAACTTGATCATGAATATTATGATCATAATCTGAAATCTGAATTCTTAATCCAGGATCTATAGGAAGTTCAGCAAATTGATCTCTACACTTCTTTTTTTTTTTTTTTTTTTTGCACTTTCTTCCATCATCCCTTTAGAAACTTATGAATCCGATTTTCTTTTAAAATATTTCTCCATATTGCTTGAGATAGATTTAACTAATTTATACAAAAACCAAAAAAATAAAAAAAAATAATGAATCTAAAAACTTCTCTATACATAAAAATTATAAGTGATTTGATTCTGATTAAACAAATTGTAAAATATTTTTTTCTTTCCCATAATCTATATTCTGCAAATGTAGACAACTAAATAGAAAAATAAGCTAATAGAGAAATTACCCTAAGAAATGAAGTCAGGATAATCAATGAGATAGTTACCAAGCTTCGGCAATAACTAAACACTTCTTTCCTTAAATCTATAATATTCCAAAAACACTTAAAGCAAGAGATAATCTGTCATTGTTAATTATTATTGCTTATTACTACAATAAAAATATATAAATATTAAAATATATATAACACACGTTTATAGATTGGAATTATATCATGATTTATTGAGAATTTGGGAATGGGTAGTAATCTTTAAAAAAAAAAACTTTAAAATTATGCTTATACCTCTTAAAGCAAGATGACCCAAATTAGTAGTAAAGCATGAATCGTGATAATGAGCCATGAGATCTGAAGAGTTCTGAAGCAAAGGTAGCATCAATATATAATAATGGCAGTCGCAAACATCTATTTGGGAATTGGAAGAGAAAAGATCGAAAAAAGTTCGAAGAGTGTCTGAAGGATTTTAAGTTGTTTTGTGACCTTTGGGCCGTTTCCTTTTAGTTTAATGATCCAATTTGCAGTGAAAAAAAACGTGTAGGCCTATGGTTATTCTAAAGGACCTTTTAAGTTTGAGTGAGGTCTTAAAATACGGCCCATAATCAATTGGTATTTAAGCCAACCCAAATTTGAAGCCTTGTCGATTAATATTACAACTAAACATGTGTGTAAATTTAAACTTTTAGGAGGGGGGAGAATGTCATTTTTTATTAAATTTTAAATGCAAATTAATAAATAAATAAAAATTTCAGGGGGGCAATTGCCCACTCTTACCCCAGTGTACCTCCGCCACTATAGGCAAGATCACTGCACTCATCATATATAAAGATGACATAGTAGTTACAGGGAATAATTTTGAAGAAAGGAATGCTCTACAAAAGTACTTGTTCAAAGAATTCAAAATGAAAGATCTAGGTCCGTTGAAATACTTTTTTGGGATAGAAGTGTCTCGATCAAGTAATAGAATCTTTTTATCTCAAAGAAAGTATGTCTTAGACTTGTTGAAAGAGACTAGTATGTCAGCATATCAACCATCAGACACACCCGCAGAAGAAGGCTTGAAATTGTGCGTTGAGACTGATTAAATACTTGTTGATAGGGGGAGATATCAAAGACTGGTTGAGAGTTTGATGTACCTGGTATATACAAGACCCGATCTTGCCTATGCACTGAGTATTGTCAGTCAGTTTATGCATAATCCAGATGAGCAATACATGAATATAATCATATGCATTTTGAGATATCTGAAATGTGCTCCTGAAAAAGGAATTTTGTTCTCTAAAGGGATAGGAAAATAAAGTATAGAAGTATATACAGATGCCAACTGGGCTAATGCTGTCAATAACAAACGATCTATCTAGTTACTTTATATTTGTAGTAGGCAGTCTTGTAACATGAAAGAGCAAGAAACAAAATGTTGTAGTTCGATCAAGTGCAGAAGCATAATTTAGAGATATGGCACTTGGACTTTGCGAGGCATTATGGCTAAGACCCTTCTTACAAGATTTAGATTATCTATCTGAGCAACTAATCCAACTAATTTGTGATAATAAAGCAGCATTTGACATTACCCATAATCTAGTACAACATGATCGTACTAAACACATCGAGGTTGACAGATTTTTCATAAAAGAAAAGTTGGATGGACAAATTGTGGAATTACCTAAAATTCGATCAGAAGAACAGTTGGCCGATATCCTTACCAAAGCAGTCACAAGAAAAAAGTTCTTATTTTTTAGACAAGTTGGGCATGTGTAATATCGATGCACCAATTTGAGGAGAAGTGTTTAAATAGAAAAGAAATTGGGTCCATATTTTCCTCCTTATTTGTAGGCTACTAGTCTTAACATTCCTGTATATATTCCTTGTACTTATGCTATACAATTATGAATGAAAACATATAATAAGCGTTCATCAAAGTTTGATAAAAACTATCCTCTACTCAGTGGAATAAGTAGAATCCACTAATAAGGATGAAGCATTAGTACATTTATAAAAAATCATAAATACAAATCATAATTACATGATGAGCCACTTCATTAATATCTCTAGGAATCCACTCAAACACAACCGAGTCACTTTTACGAATAAGTTGTTGAGCAGTAAAAACATAAGAGTTAGCCTTCTAGGAAATTATACCCAGGTCATCATTTAAAGCCTTGACTGTAAGTCTACACTTAGGCAATCACTTTCAAGAATCAAATCCTTCCGTCAATCCTTTACTGCTAATTCCATTCCCTTCAACATGGCAAAAAATGCTGTAGCTTCAAAAGAACCACAAATTCTCTTGAAAATTCAAACAACTAGAGGAATACCTTTAGAGTCACTAGCTATTACACTCGTTGTAGTAACAAGATCAGAAAAAGAAGCATCAATATTAATCTTTATAGTTCCTATTTTCAATGAGGTCTAAGAGATAGAAAAGTAATATTTTTGTTTTCCTTATTTAATCGCTCAGTTGGTATACAAAACTGAAACTCTTAACTCTTTTAGAGCAACTTACTAAACATTAAATAGGATTTGGCATAGCTTTACTACGGACTACTTCATTTCGGGACCTCCAAATACATTCTAAGATGATTGCTCCACAAAGTATAAAACTCTTAGCCATATTTTTTGTCATGACTCGAGACCAGGATTAGTGGCAGAATATGTATTTCATAAACTAGAAATTACCAAAGTTTAGTTTTGAAAATAGTTTCAAATTAAAGATTTCGAAACATATAATTATCCAAAAATGACCTCCAAAAAGTATTCAAGTGAAACAATCCCACATTAATGCATCACCCCTTGAACCTAGACAAATGTAAAAACATAATTATCTGTAATAATACATCGTGCATCCATCTCACATGATACATAGACATAAGTTGTAAGAATCATATCCAAATCTTATAAATAGGCTTATATAGCCATAACCTAATCCAAATTCCTACTTACGTCCATAATCCACAAGTCTAGTAGGAGTTTACAAAAATAAAAATAATACTAGTAAGCCTTCGGTGCCTTACTCTAAATCTCCTTATCCAAATCATATTGAATGCCACCTAAGGAGAAGAAAAGATGAGTGAGTCAAAGCTCAATAGAGATTCGATTATATGTTTTTAACATGAGACAAATACTCTTTTCAAATCCTGCATGGTTAATGATTTTGCAAAATATTCCCAAAGATTTTTTGGAAACAATGTTTCCACACATTATACTCAATACCAAATCCAAAATAGTTATTAAAGTACTTATACATTCCAATCATGTTATACGTACACACACACATCATCACATGAAATAGTCTGCATGTCCCCCAAAGCTCATTCGTCCTAATGATATAATATGTCCGCATGTCCAACTTGGACATTTATGCACCGATGGCCATCGTGTGAATCAAGTAATGAAATATGTCATGTGAATGCAAGAAATGGACATATTCAATCATCTTTCAAATGCATATATTCAACCATACTATGTTTCGAATATTTTCAGTAGCACAATAGCTATTTTTGTCAAAATCTACAAATTCTAATCCTATACTAAAATAGTATAAAACAGTATATATGACACGTTAACCAGTATGATGTACCTCTCACGTAGTTTTATATCAACATGTAGTCCAAAATGATTTAAAAACACAATTTGCAACTGAATTCACAACTTCCATAATCGATCAAATGGGTAGATTTATAATAAAAACCAGTGAAAGTTAAGTAATCGAATTCCTGTCTCAAACAAGTTACTAGGGTTATTTCCAAGGCCTCTGGTAGCTCTCAAGGGTTATTTGGAGATCTAAAAAATGGTTTAGAGCTTAGAATCACTTGCTCCAAGGCTTCGACATTCAAACAAGCATCCGAATGTTCAAACATACGCCACCATTCTGATCTACACGCTTCAAAATAGTAGGATTAGAGACCAAATTTGCTTAATTACGAATCCAGTGCAGTCTTGAGTCTTGGATGCAAATCGAAGTAAAACCCGAGCCTTTTGTACCTTGGTTTGCATATCCAACTAAAACATATAAGTGCTATATATGAAAATTTTGTTTCTCAAGTCCCCTAATATTGAACTTGACCTTAAAAGTTCATTTTTGTGTCTCTAACTTAAATTTGGCAAATTATTCAAATATTTTCAAGCCTAATTAGGAAAATATCAACTTTCTAAAATTATTTACAAAACTGCCAATTTTTGCTGAAAAACATCATTGTAATCAAATTTTAACTTCAAATCTACCACTTTTTACTTTTTCTAAATCTTTTCATACCAATTGCAGCAAGAGAAATATCAAATATACCAATTTCTCAAGAATAATTACGAAAATATCAATTTTTTGGTTACAAAAATGGCCAAGGCTTGGAGAGTTTCTCACCGGAGCTGATCGTTGCTGGTACATGACTGGAAAATGATGGAAACACCTCGATTGTGTGCTTCCTATTGGCAACAAGGCCTAAAATGGCTAAAGTTGGCAGAATTCTTAAAAATTCTAGTGTTGGGGTTCATAAGAATTTGAACTCGGTATATATGTTTTCATACTATAACTCAACTCAATCTACTAAAACTAAACCAAAAAAAAAAAATGCTTCATAGTTGATAAGAATTTCAAGTCAACTCAGAAATGATACATAAGTTTTTCTTAATAATTCACAGTTCATAACGAGTTTTTGTCTTTATAGTACATAATATTTTGAACTTGGTAGATATGTTTTTCTTCATAGTTCATAAGAGTATAAACTAGATATATATATTCAAATACTATAACGGGATATGTACACCACAACACTAGAACAAACAGAAATGAGGCACCGCAACATCCAGAACAGATGATAGATAATTTTTTCCTTTTAGTTCATATATATTTGAACTCGGTATCTATATTCATATACCATAACTTTACTCAGAAATAGTATATAATTTTTTCTTAATGGTTTATAAGAATTTTAATTCGGTATATATCTTCATGTACCGTTGCTCAACTCAATTTACCAAAATCAACTCGAAAAAAAAAAAAAAAAAGTGTTTCATGATTCATAAGATTTTAGATGTCAGCTTAGAAATGGTACATAAATGTTTCCTAACGGTTCATCATTCATAGCAAATGCTTTTTTTTTTTTTTAACGGTATATAATACTTTACACTAGTTAGATATATACATGTATATGTTTTTTCTTCATGGTTCACCACAACAATAATATAACAATCAAATTGACTAAAATTGAAATATTTTAGTATAAACCTTCTTAATACCTCAAAATATAAAAATGTACCAACCTCAAGAAGAAATTCAGTGAAATGCCATCGGTATTAAAAATCAAATACCACGACAAAATTTCCACTGACAAAATATGAACTAGTACCCCTATTGTGGATCGTAATTTTTATTTATTTAATTGTTTTTTATAAACAAAATATTTATTTAATTGTTTTAGCATTCACTAATTCAAACATTTGATGATAGCTGCAGCTCCACTACCCACTGCAGCCTCACTAATTCAAACAAAGGGGGCCGTCTTGTGGGCTATAATTCAAACAAATTATAGCCCACGAGGGTCCCCTTTGTTTTGTGGGGTTATGATGACATCAGTCTCACCCTGTCACGAGGTTGGAGTTAATTAGACGCAAATGGCTAAGAAAAGCTGAAACCAAGCCAAGAGTTTAAAACATGCTTTCAAAATCATCGTCAACAATGATACACTTACTCTACTCTCTTCTTCTTTTGCAATCATATTCTTCGTGCGCAAGTTCAGCTTCAACTCCAGAAAATTTCATCCAATGTGTCTCAATGAATTCTGAGCTTTCCGTCCCAGTAACAACGACCGTTTTCACACCAAAAAATTTCACTTCTGTTCTGAGATCTACAAAGTTTAATCGCAGGTTCTTGGAGCCTTCAGTTCTAGAACCCGAGTTTATTTTCACTCCATTACATGATTCCCATGTTCAAGCAGCCGTTATTTGTTCGAAAAAACTCGGATTACATCTTAGGGTCCGAAGTGGAGGCCATGACTATGAAGGCATCTCCTACACATCGGTTATGGAAACCCCTTTCGCCCTTATAGATCTTGTTAACCTTCGACTTATCAACGTTGACATCGAAGATAACTCGGCCTGGGTTCAGTCCGGCGCTAACGTCGGAGAAGTTTATTACAGAATTGCTCAAAAAAGCAAACTCCACGGTTTCCCAGCTGGGCTTTGCCCGAGTGTAGGTATTGGGGGTCACATAACTGGAGGAGCTTATGGTGCTATGCTTAGAAAATACGGTTTAGCAGCGGACAATGTTATCGATGCTCGAATTGTCGATGTTAACGGCAGAATTCTTGATAGAGAAGCCATGGGAGAAGATCTGTTTTGGGCAATCCGAGGTGGTGGTGGAGGAAGCTTCGGAATCATTCTTTGGTGGAGGATTAAACTTGTGCCAGTGCCCGCCACCGTTACAGTTTTTCGGATTAATAGGACGTTGGAACAAGGCGCTACAAAGCTCCTCTATAGGTGGCAACAAGTTGTTGACAAGCTTGACGAGGATCTCTTCCTTAAGGTCACCATGCGAGTAGTCAACGCCAGCGAAAGAGGCCAAAGAACTGTGGCAGCTATCTTCGAGGCTCTTTTCCTCGGCCGTGGCAATAGACTCCTCCGAGTTATGCAAAGGAGCTTCCCCGAGCTAGATTTGGCCCGAAAGGATTGCGTGGAAATGAGTTGGATTGAGTCTGTCGTTTTCCTCGATGGAAAACTGATTGGAACGCCCATTGAATATCTCCTCCAGGCGAAGCATATATCCCAGGCCCCTTTCAAAGCGAAATCGGACTATGTCAAAGTTCCCATACCGGAAGAAGCCCTAGAGGGCTTGTGGGAAAGAATGTTAGAGAAGGACATTTGGTCATTCATATTGTGGAATCCTTATGGCGGAAAGATGAGCAAGATTTCGGAGTCCGAAATCCCTTTTCCTCACAGAAAAGGAAATATTTTTATGAGCCACTGGCTTGTTTATTGGGAAGTTGGACAGAAAGACTCGAAAAGGCAAATTGATTGGATTAGGGAGTTGTATGAGTACGTGGCGCCTTACGTTTCCAACTCTCCAAGAGAAGCCTTCGTGAACTATAGAGATCTTGATCTTGGGATAAACTGGAAGAACAGCACAAGCTTCGAACAGGCAAGTGTTTGGGGTGAAAAGTATTTCAAGGACAACTTTGAGAGATTGGTAAGGGTGAAGAGCACAGTTGATCCTGATAACTTCTTTCGGCATGAACAAAGCATTCCACCACTCCAGAGAAATTTAGGTATACAAAAGATATTATGTAAGACATGATATATATGCGGTCAAACCTTGAAGGATTCGTAGTACTGATGGGTTCCCCTTTCGAGTTGATAATTCATTAACTACGATTTGTACTGATGGGTTTCTCTTTCGAGTTGATAAAGATGACATTACAATTAATTACCTGATCACTTTGTATGTTATCTTTTTTTCAGTTGATATATAATTATTCCACTTTATCTTTATAAATCATGTTATTTGTATAACTGTGTGCTATTTCGCACGTTATGGGCTATATAATCAATTCTTGTACCCTTGGGATCGATTCCAAAATTTCATTGAAAAGGGCGTCTTTATTGCGAATGATTTATAATTTTATCTTATAATAATTTTAAACTATGTGTACGTTTTTTCCTTTTTTCTTCTTCTCCTTTTTTTTTTTTCCCCGAAGCTTATTTGGTTGACATGGCGATTAAGATTTTTATTCTAATAAGCAATTGTTTAAACTGAGTCTTTTTTCGTTTTTGTTTTTGTTTTTTTTTTTAACAGTTAGTCTTTTTTCACGAATGGGATCTAAGTTATCCTATTATATGTAAATCCTGTTAACTAATAAGTGATAAAATCTTATTTATTTTTCTTCATTCAGACGCTAATGGGTCCACACTATTAATAATGTTTTTTTCACATATCAAAAATTGTTTTTTATGCAGAGGGAATATTTCATACTGATTAAATCAAATTTCTAAAACATATATGTATATACATTTGGTAGAGTCTGGCATTTGGTAGAGTCTGACTGCGTTAATGCGGTCAATGTGGGCCGTCTGTGCATTTGGTAGAGTCTGGCAGGAAAAGATTGTTTTGATAATGCTGTTATTGAAATATTGGTAGTGGGGAACATGAGTATGTCATCAGGAACTCCCGTTTGTATTGCTACAATAGTAGCAAACGACAAATTCTAAATAAAGTGCTCCTTCTTATTAAAAAAAAACAAATATGTAAAAGTGCAAAATAAAGAGACTGGAAAAAAAAATAGAGTGTGGACAACTGGCATGGCGTACCGTAACAGGCAATTCAATATATCTTTGAATGAAAGAACCACTAATATTGCTGCTGATAAAGAAAGATTTGGGCCATTTCGTACGTATTACATAATCCTTCAGCGTGAAAGTCCTGGAAAATTATTATAATCTAAATATTAAAATTTTAACAGATATTAAAAAGGAAAAAGACAAAGTCAAGTAGTCAATACAGCTGACAGGTTATTTATTATTTGTTGTATACACTATACAATATAATACTAATAGATTAATGACCGATGCAATTATTTTGTGAAAAAAAAAAACTAAAATGAAAAAAAGTAACAAATGAAAATATATATATCTATTTGTATAGTAATATATCTATATTTCAAATATTTAACTAAATTTACTACCACCATTAGATTTTACCACTTTTTTGAGAGAATTAGTTAAGAATCTGTCAAGAATTCATAAAGAATCCGTCAAGATCACCGACGTCAAGAATATTTCAAGAATCCGTCAAGAATCTATCAAGATTGCCAAAAATCAGTCAAGAATTCATCAAGAACCCGTTAATATCGCCACCGATGTCAAGAAACCATCAAGAATCTATCAGAAATTCATCAAGAACTCATCAAGATCACCGCTGACGTCAAGAATTGCTAAAGAATCAGTCAATATCGTCAAGAATTCAACAATAATTTATCAAAAATTCATTTAAAGAAGTGATATGGTGGTAGATTTAATTAATGAGGAGAAAAAAAAAAAGTGACATACAACTAATTTATTCCAGAGAAATAGACCTAACTAGGAGTAATTGGAGCCAAAATGTCTTGATATTATAGAGGGTAAAATTTCAACCCAAAAAAAAAAAAAAAACAGAAAAAAGGAATTTGATTTTATATAGTAATTTATTTTTAAAAAAAATGAAGAATCCTGGACTTTAAATTTTTTTGAAAAGTCTCAGATTTATTTAAAAAATACCACTTTTCAAATATTTAGAAAACTATCACTTGTCACTTTTTACATATTGATAAGGTACTTGAAGTAACCGGTTAGTTGTGGTAATAAGTCTAGAAACCTTAAGCAACTTGATTGGTTACCTCGAGTATTTTTGGGGAAAAAAAACAACAATTTTGGTGTAAAAGTAGCATTTTTCTAAATAATCTTGGAAAGTGACATTTTGCTAAATAAACTACAAAAGATGATATATGTCTAAATAAATTTGGGAGTTTTCAAAAAGTTTGGCCTATCCAGGATTTTTCAATGTTTTAGACTTCGGGCTTGGTCTTCTGTAAAAAGCCCGAAAGAAAAAATATCCCAATCAATCGTCTAATTCTTTTTATTTGAAAAATTCAAGAGTTATATTAAAATTTACTGCTTTGAAATTTGTATTCTGAAAAATACCACTTTTTATTAGTTGAAGAGAACTTGAGATAACTAAACTGGTTACCGCTCTAAAAATTTAATTTTGAAAAGTACTTGAGATAATTAGTTGAGTTGCCTGAGATAACAAATTAAGTTAGCTAAGGAATTAATCCGATGTTTTTTGAATTAATTAATTTATCTGAGATTTTTTAATTTTTTTGACTTTGGACATGTATTTCTATAAGAATTTCCTAGAAATATTATGGTAAAAAAATATTTTTTTCGAATGCGGGAAAAAATATGGGTTTCCAACACTTATACCTACAAAAACTGAAAAAAATTACAAATATACGGAAATCACATTTTTTTCCAATTTTCATACGGTTTTTATTCAGAAAATATCACTTTCTAAAAAATATTTAGAAAAGTACCATTTTTAAAATAATTACTAGTTATCAGTTTCTGAAAACTGGTTACTGGTTACTAGTTATATACCAGTTATAAATATCTTTAGTTACTAGTTACCAGTTTCCAGAAATTGGTTACTAGAAACTAGTTACTGTTTTAAAAAATGGTATTTTTCTAAATATTTTTAAAACAAACGATATTTTTCTAATAAAAACCGTACCACACCTTAAAAAATACAAAACCATCGTATTTTTCAAATTTTTTTCTCAAACACCGTATATGGTGTAATTTCTCCAAAAAATATCTGAATTTGACTATTTTTTAAATATGACATTATCGTATAAGCTCAACATTGAGGAAAATTGGTAAGAAATGATAAAATTATCCTTAGGAAAGGGTAAACTTAAGCTTATATTATTTTTTAACTCTATGGTGGATACATGATACTTGTACGAAAATTATCATGATATCATATCAGTTATTAAGTCATTTAAAATATGTTGTTTTTTTTTTTGGAATAATTCCTCATGGGATTATATTTAAAACAAATTAAATGGCATTATTAGATACAAGTGGGATTATATTTAAAACAAATTAAATGGCATTATTAGATACAAGTAACAATAAAGGGTGAAAAAGAGTACCCTACCCAAGAGAAAAATAATTACATTAATTCTCCACAACTAATATGTATGGAAGTAAGTCCAATGAAGTGTGTGAGCAAGTCCAGTAAAAAGCAGAAAAATAAATTTCACCACCTGTAGAGATAGCAAGCTCCAAGCCAGTTCTTATAGTCATCAGTTCACTCTTTGAGAGCATCTATTTGGAAACGCGGCAGTATATCTTTAAAGACATCTATCAATAAACGTCACAGTAAATCTTTGAAAATATCCATCAATAGATGGCTTATGATAAAAATTTTTCAGATCTAGCTCTTAAAGCCTTCATTTCTAAGAGAATACCAATAAAATACCAAAAAAATATATAAAAAATAATAAAATCCATGTAGATCTAGAATCAAGTGGGGCAAAACATATCTATAGATCTAGATCTATGGTACAAAAACCTTAACAAAAGCGGAATGATTTATTAAAATAAAAAAAATAAAAAAAGAAGTGAAAAACCCATACCAAAGAGAGTGAAGATTCTCCTCCCTAGTATGGAAAGCACTTGCTAAGAGAAGAAAAGAGGAAGCAGAGCTGCTGCAGAAGCTACCAATTTAGCTTAAAAGTTAAAGGTTATTTTTTATTTGAAAACTAGTATCATTAATTCTTAAGTTAAATACTATAAGTCTATATCTACTATATATTTAGGTAATTTTGTCATTTCTGATCCATTCCATCAATTTAGCTTACATAAGAGCATAAGATTTTAGAGTAGTAAAATTATAAGTTTTCTTATTATGATGATGATAATTATTATTGGGCGCGTCTACAGTAGGGGCGCCCCTACGTAGGGCCCTGTCTATTCACCGTTGGATGGGAATCTGTATATAAATAGATTCTCCACAGATTCCCGTTATTCTCCACAGATTCCCATCCAACGATAATTAAGACATGACCCTACGTAGGGACGGGGGCGTCCGTAGCCATCCCCTTATTATTATTATAAATATTATTATTTGCTAAATGGCAATTTGCACATATAATATGGCCAATCACATCTTGTGGATTTCATAAGTACAGTACGGCCGGCAAAAATGGATATGCATTTGAAATGGGAGCCGTGCTCATTATATAAAATATAAATGACACGAAAATGAATTATATAATCTCTTTTCGCTTTTTCCAAGAAAAATATTTCTAACTAAAAAAATCAAAACTGAATGGGGTTCTAACTTTAAAAAGAAAAAAATCAATCGGGTTCTCCCATATTTTAAAAAACACAGGGGTTTCTTAAAGGAAGAAAAAATAGAATGTCATTTAATCAAATTCTCTCTTTAAAGTTATTAGGTTTTTACTACGTATGTATCCTAATAGGAGAAGTTGAATTACATTCCTACAAAGATTTATACAGGGATAATACTGGAATTAGGGTACCGTTAAAACTATTTTGCAACGAGCTCTTTTTTTCGTGCATAAGAATAAATGATGTATCGCGTCAACCGCTTCTGTACTTGATGTATGTTGACTTTGAATGTCACGATCGCTTTGAGAAAAAAATCTTAAGTAATGTAGTGGTTAGATTATACAATAATAACAATGCAGACGACAAACATAGTTTTCATCTTTAGATAAAAGCTTGTCATCTTTATATAGTCTTATATACTAGATTTTAACAACTCTCTTAACAACTAAAGATCCACTAACCAAAGACTAGTTTAATTTGTTAGAGAGTCATCAAGTATAATATCCAAACAAAAATTTATTGATTAACTAATTGTTATCACATTTTTCACAAAAATGTTGTATTTGAGAAAACTTACAGTCAAACCTTTAAATTTAATTTTCTTTCAGGCTTCTACTTAGTCAATACAAATCATCAAAATGAGTGAATAAAAATGTAATTTATACTCATAAACAATAAATCAAAACTCGACCAAACAAATATAACATAAAATTTTTGGCAAAATAAAATTTAAATAAAAAACTTATTTAAGTTGTCAAATATATAATAAAGTATCACGTTTTATCTTGCTTTATCATTGTTTTTTTTTTTTTTTTTTGGGTTGTATATTTGTGTGATTAAGTTGTCAAATAGTTCCGTTGAAAAACATAGATAGGCATGAAACTCTAATATTGTGACTTTTTTTTTTAACCGTTTATATATACATATATATATGCCACTCTCATACGATGGTTATAAATAAAAGGAAAGAAAAATTAAAATACCAAGCAAAATAAAAACAAAAATAGATCAACACGTTGGCTTTTTTCTCTCAAAAAACCCTAACCTTTATTCTCTTTCTCTCAAAAAATATTTGTCATCACTCTCATGATGGGTCAAGTGCTTTTACCTCTTTTTTCATCCTCTCCTCCTCTTTCTCTATCTCCTTGAACTCTTTCGAGGGCGAAAGCTTTTCTTTTTCTTTTAATTTTCTAATAAGTTCTGAATTAGATCTAGTATTAGTACTACATTTGTGTGGATTTTTATAATATAGATCTGTATGGTTTTAAATTCCGTTTACTAGATATTGAATCTAAAAATCTTTTCTTTGATTTAGATTTGTAAGGCAGAAGGGTTAGTTTTCTTTTCAGCGGGCGTGGATCTCATTTGGGTTAGAATCATAGTCTACCATTCAAGAACGCAGTACAGTAGCAGGTAGAGGCAGTTATTTGCTGGTGGCCCTTGTTATCTTCTTCTCTTGGAAAATTATAGAAGTCCATAATTCATACTGTTATTATATTTGTGATCCACTTTTCGTCTTCTTTTTTGAGGAGTTTGCAAGTGTAATCCTCTATGCTTGCACTATAATTGAAGCATTTTAGCTTTTATTAATATTATTCCCTTGAAAAGTCTGTTTTTATCAAAAAAAAATAATCATAAATAAAAATAAAAATAAAAATAAAAATGTGAAATGCCCCCCACAAAATAAAACTCACCTTCCAAGTCCTATATAGTCAAACATTTGAAAAAAATTTCGCCCTAGTACCCTTCTACGTCCCCAAATACTAATTAGATGTGGAGCTACATGGGGCCCAAATGGAGTATTTATCCTTTTAAATTTTATTTTTCACATGTAAACTTTTCTAAAATTAATCGTTTCATTCTCTAAATTTAATGTTTGCCTTAACTTATAAAATTTTAATTCAATTTTTCCGTTAGAGTCTTCCTATAATTGCTACTTAACTTACAAAATTTTAGTCAAATTTTGCGTTAAAACCTTCCTACAATTGAAGTACATATGAATTTTGTTACGATCGTTTCTTGTATTCTTACTGAATATAATTAATTGTCCAATTAATTATGTAAGGTGAATATGCAAAAAATTATGATATGGATGTTGTAGCACTGAAAAGTAAAAATTTGACACACAATATTTTTATTTGGTACAACTATCTCTCGATAGTCTACATTCAAGGGGTCACGCCCAGAGAAATAAACTTAGTAGTAAAGAATAACGTGAGTATAAACACCAATCAAATTTAAAAGACTCCCTCTCTTAAATTTTGCCACATGCCAGTACTCCTTCACTAATCCGTCTAGCGAGCTCCCTTCGACTTCATGTGATTCCTTCAGTCTGAACTCCTTTCAGATTTCTTGGAACCTGTCTTCTCCCAAAGACTTGATACACTTCTTCCGAAGTGCTCTCATGACTAAGAATCCCTCCTAGTCTCACAAAACAAAGTACAGACAGATTTAACTAAGTATTGCTCTAATAGCAATCTCAAACATACATGGCACACTTAGGACTCTAACCTAGACCCCTATATATAGTGCTTGAGCTCTTCCAATCTTTGGTAATCTGTAAGACACGTTTTCTTTAACATAAATACTGATTAGAAGTCAATTAGATCAGTCAAGAATAAAATTTTCGCAGTCAAGGCTGATATGAAATTATTGCTGATTCTGTACAGTGATGTTACAACATCGGCCCTGTCTAAATAGCCAGATTTGTAATATTTCTAGAAGAAATATTGATTTGTTACCTAAAATAAAAATTCTGTTTTTTACCCACACTACAAGAAAATAGGGGCTTTACCCGCACATTTTTGTGTAGTTAAAAAGCTACAAAATGTGCGTAAAATTCTTTACTTACACATTTGAAAAATGTCAAAATGTGTGGGCAATTCTATTTTGAGAAATGTATTTACCTACACATTTTCTATATGTGGATAAGTAACATTTTATCTATACAAATTATGTGTAGGAAATAGCTCTTCAATGTGTAATAAAATAAGATAATTACGTGGCGATGAGGTGTTAGATGATCTGAATTATAACATGGTGATGATATGGCGATGATGTGGAGATGATATGGCAATGATATAGCGATGATGTGGCGATGACATGGATATGATGTGGCGATGATGTGGAGATGATGTGTCAATGATATGGAGACGGTGTGGCAAATCCTATGGTGACGTGGCATGTGATTTAGCAATACACATGGCGCATACGTGTCAGTTGACGTGGATTTATATATTGCTAGGTGTGCTAAAATTTTATGATATGGCAACTGACATGTATTGACACGTCATATGTCAAAATGTTTGGATAAAATTTTTTTTTATATAGATACTAAATAATTCAATTCTATTTGATGATTTTTAAAATGTGAATAAAATATTATAATGTGTTGATAAAATTATAGTTTATTTTAAATTATTATACTATTTTATTTTAATTTACATTAAAATTTTATAATATTAATAATTATAAAAAAAATTAATCTGTTTGTAAAAGGTCATAACATAATGTCATAATCCATAGAAAAATATATTATCGAAACATCATAAGTAACATAATATACCAAACTTAATAATCTAAAAAAAACAAAAAAGTGCATTTTCAAAAGTCATAAATAACACGTAACCTATTCAGGAAGTTTAAGTCTGAAAATAACAAATAATATAAAAGGAAAATAAATTTTAATCTAACAAGAATCATGCTCTTGGGTAGTGGTAGAATGGCAATGAGCCTTGTGATGAGAGGTGGGTGAATGAAATCCAGATTGTTGTCATGAGGCGGGGCCAGAGCTCTGGTCAGATACGAGACCAGAGCTCGGAGGGGGCATATAGCCTTGACCTCTGAGTACCTGACGACACTCATCAAGGCTGCCTTCAACCTCATGTAGTCGGTTCTTCATAGCAGTTAACTCTGCACAAAGCTCAGTATAAGTAGGGCGTCCATTAGTAGAGTCAGGTATATCAGTCTGAGTGTCGATAGTAGGGGACCTCGCCCACCCTTTAAGTCGCACAGAGTGACAACCTAGTACATGTTCCAAGATGTCCTTATCAGACATGTCCTCTGGAGTATTCTGTGACCTCAACTCCAACATGCAATCCTATATTCAATGTGAAAAAGAATTAAATTTAAAATTAAAGACAATACTTAATGTTCGATAAACTAAACAGAGGTAAATCTAAAACTTACATATAAGTCTTGCAAGTCTGGGCCTGTCCATCCAATCTCAGGGTTAAAGTGCATTGTGCGCCACGTCTCAATTTGTCCTGTTCTATCATCTAAAACTCTTCCCTGTGTGATATGGTGGCGAGGGGTCTTTTTCGACCCATTCCTTGACTCCTACTTTTGCTTTGATCGACTGTCAGAATTCTGTTATGACCGTTCCTATAAAAATTTTAAACAGCAATAATTACATTAATTCGTAATTTGATCTATAACATAGAAATAATACGAAATAAAAAAAATAATTTAACAAAAAAGTTTGGCTACTCCATAGGTCACAAAGGTACTCCCAATCTATTTGCTCTTTCACCTCCTCATGCCGC
This sequence comes from Trema orientale, assembly GCA_002914845.1. Classification (NCBI taxonomy): domain Eukaryota; kingdom Viridiplantae; phylum Streptophyta; class Magnoliopsida; order Rosales; family Cannabaceae; genus Trema; species Trema orientale. Next base: position 1,852,908 of record JXTC01000010.1, read on the forward strand.
AACGACTTGGCCTTGGTTGGGTCTTGCTCTCCTCCTATCTCCTTGAAGTATGTGTAGAGTTTATATTTTTGACCTCTCCATGTGCGTCTCATTTACTCATCTACTACTTTCCTTGTAAGTCCGTCTCCAAGGTTAATGTCAAATGTTTCCTGAAATGTTAAGATAGTGTCATAATGCTGCTCGAACCTCTTTAGGTACATGCCTCCAGTCCTTATAATGAAAGGACCCATGCTTGTGAACAATGTAGCCACACTCATTATTAAAACGAGCAGCATTGTCACAAATTGCCTGCTGACAGTTTGAATTAAAAGAAACAGATAACTTACCAGTTGTCACGGCCCTAGCAATATTGACGATGCCTTTACCACTCGTCGGTCCTCGAACTTTGTGGATAGTGACGGAAGATTCTTTAAGATTAGGAATGAAAAAATATCAGTTTTAAGTATTAGAATATAAAAATAAAATTAATTTAAACACCAAAGAGGACAAAAAAAAAAAATCATACCTACCGATGAAGGTGCATCTGACCTAGTTGCAGATGAGCCTATTGCACTACCAGCTGATGTGGATGAGCTAGGAGGATTTACCAGTGTCGATCGGGTTGAGATAGTACGTGAAATGCCCCTCCTCTGACCACCCATCTCTGAGATGCTCCACCAGCTGTAAGTAAATATCTGCATTATAAAATATTTATTCTTATACAATAAACTATACAATATTCAAAAGAATTCATTCACTAATATGATACAATATATGAAGCTGCATCATCGTCATCATAGTTGAGTTCATCAGTTTCATCGTCAGAGTCATTGGATTCTCCTTCGTTATGAATTCGTCATCTTCATTTACAAATGGTTGTCCATCATCATAGAAATCTTCTTCTTCGACATTATTAGAACGGTTTAGGTCTTCTTGACTGATATTTAGTTCTACCACAAGCTGATCGGAAAGAGTTATCAGATGAACATCTCGTCTCACCAAGTAAGATTGTTCGACCACCTCTTCAGTTGGTTAAAAAGGCAATAAAACATTTGCCTATTCTTCTTAGTAGACCTCATTAATGATATCTTCATCATCAAATTAAAGTGATACTTTCCAACTTCTACTTCCAAACAATAATTAGAATTTTTACTTGTAGGAATGCCCAAAATATGAGAAAAACAAATATAAGAATCACTCATAAGAATCAGCAATAACCCTCAAATTGATCAGAAGTTGAATTAATAAAAATAAAAAGTACATAGAAAAAGTCAAGGCTTTGTTATGGGGGAAGGGGATGAGAAGAAGTCAGGGCTTTAACACTTAAGAAAACCACTCATTTGACAAATAATCACAAAAAGGCAAACTTGTAGACACAAAACAAAAATAAGTATAATTGAGATGGATTTGATCTGTACTCACTACATGGATTTGTTTTTAATAGAAAAAAAATATATGGACCAGTGGATTTGAAGAATAGCAAAACTAATGATTTGAAAGAATATGATATATATATATAATATCATAAATATTCTTGAAGGAATAACATTGATAGAGAAAAAAGGTTAAAGAACCATATACGCTAGTTAATTGACTTTTTCTTACTACAATTCGACCTTTTTTTTTTCAATTAATCAGATGTGACTATTTAATCTTTTTTCTATTTTTTTTGGGATCTAAAGATTACTTTAATCTTACAAATAAGAGAAATAGTTTATTGATGCCACCAGATTTGGATGATCAGATTGGTAGAGTAATACATCAAAATTTGGGAAAAAAATGAATATCAAAAAAATAAAATGAATAAAAAAAGTACTCAGAAGAGAATCGACTACTCAAATATACATTGATCCTAGTCAAATTGAGGAATAAAATAAAGTGAATCATGAATCCAGTTTAGCAAAATCAACACAAAGTTTCATATTTAATTTCTAATCCAATATAATACGGATTCTAACTTAAATCTCACTCAACTAATCACAAACATTTTGATATAACACTAAAAAATTGTCAACTTCAAAATCCAAATCAATTTTATTTTTTAAATCCACATATATAATCAAATGGATCATTAACAAATTAACTCAAAAAGAGATTATACAAAATCGAATCAAGCATAAATGATTGCATGAGCATTACATTATATAGATTATATGAGGAAGATGAACGAAAACATAGCATTTAAAAACTTAGAAAATTGTTACCTTAATAAGAGAGCAAATGAAGAAAAAGTTTTCCACTTAAGCGAGTTAGTCGCTGAAGTACGATGGACCTGATATTAGGAAGTTGAATGACTATATGGAAATCAAAGGAAATGCTATATTTCAATGACATTTTTTAGGGAACGGAAATAGTTGGTTGACAATGAAAAAGGAAAGAAGAGAAAATCATGGGAACAATCAAATCTGATAGGTTATTCAGCAAGTGAAATAAGGGAGTAAGAGATAATCCCGTTTAATGTTTTCCAGAAAAAATCTTCAATATTTCCTTTAAGTTAATTACCCTAGTGAAAAATGAGATTTTGATCAGATTTATTTGCTTTTTTCATTTTATTTCTTATTGATATTGTTATTCCTTTTTTCCCCCTAATATTAAATTGTCATATCTAAATCCTTACTTGATATAATTAAAAAATAACGTAAATTAAGAAAAGATACGATTGTGATAATTTTATAATGAGGGATAGAGGCAAGTACGAGCTATTAAAATTTACTATTTTTATTCATTAGGAAATTTGATGGTTACTATTCACTAGTCCAAAAACCTATGATTTTTTTATTCAAAAAATATATATTTTTTTTTTGAAGAAAAAGAAAAGCTTACGATAGTTTAGGCAATAATCTTTTTTAAAATGGAACCCTATAATTATCAATACAAAATTTGACCTTATACCTGTATTATTAATATTTGCGGAGCCACATAATGTAATTTTATTTACATTGACTTATATTAGGAAAATAAAGACAAATAAAAATGAAAACAAGTAATTGTCTTAAATTTATATTAACTTCCATTAAACTATATTAAAAACAATTGAAAGAAAATTAGTGTTATGAGATTGTAAAATTCCTAAACATACCTTGTGTTTATAAATATAGACCGAAAGTATACTAAATTAGGCACATGAAAATTTTCTTATATATATTGAGAAACAAATTTTGGTACAATTTTACAGCATGAGAATTCATCAGGTTCAATTGTAATTTAACAAAGTTATTTAATAATAATTTTTTGTCTAGTTTTACAATTTAATCTGTTCAAATTTTGTCTGTGCTTGTTCTAAATTAAGATCTTGATTCCATTCCTTCCTTATTGTTTAACACAGTACAAATGTTGGCCAACAAATCGGGCAACTTTTTTTCCCTTCTCATGCCGATTTAGCCTTCCTAAAATGGAAAAAAAATTAAGCAGAAAAATATTTAATCTACAATATATGTTAGAGAAGGACTAAATTAATTCTATTATTTTTATGAATTTTTTTTAATTTTTTTTAATTTTTCGGAAACATTTAAATGTATCAAAAAAATATTAGCGCAATAAATTAAATATAAAATTTCTTAACAACAAGGAAGAACTAAAACAAAAAACTTGAGAAATTTTTGTTTATCATAATTGATTATAGAATAGGTGTCTTTCAATTAGATTGGTATTTGCATATTAGAAAAAACTATGTAAAAGTACATGTGTATAACATACTAAAATGTCGTGCCTACGTACTAACATATTGTGCCATGGTGTACCAATGAGCCTTGTTGTGCCATGCCTATAGGTGTATTGCGACGTGCTCACTTCATTGTGCTTAACTTATGAGCCTAATACGGTTCATATAACTGGACCGTAATTGATACGGCCTATATTTTAGAATATCGTGCCATACTTTGCCATGTTGTGCCATGGACGTGCTAATAGAATGACCCGACTCTCTTGACAACTCTATATGTAAGTATAGTTATTATATTCCTATACATAAAATGTATAAGGAAAAAAGCTACAGATACCACGTCAGCAATTGGAAGAATTTCAATCCACTCCTGTGTTAATAAAGCTCTTTCAGTAATATACAATGTATCTAGAAAAAGATGTCAAATGCCACATCAACAATAATTTTTAAGTGAAGAAATTCACGTAAGTGAATTGAAATATCTAATTTCACAAATTCATATAAAAGATAAAACTTAAAGTAAAAAAATATGCAATAAGTGGGTGGTCGTAGTGGCTAAACTAGTAGACACTCTTATTGACTTACCTTAATATCAAGAGCTCAATCCTCAGTAACCACAAGATTTTAGGTTTTTCTATTTTTTACTTTCAAAAACAAATTAAAAAAATAGGAAAAAAAAAAAGATATGCTAGACAAAAGATCTGAACATCAAAATTACCTATGTCAACTCAACATTACACTACATTTATGTTATTAAATATAGAATATCAAAAGATATTATCTATATCAAATAATATGATTTTTTATAGTAAAAAAACTAAAAAGGCAACAATATTACATTAACAATGAGAAAAATCCTCTACCACTGATGTGGAAGTACAATTTTTATTCTACAAACATAATATGTAGGATGCCAAATTTATCGTCAATAAACTGAAATTACCTCCCACTCATTTGTAGGTAAAGCTTTATTCTTAATCATTAAAGTGTGGGAAAAAGATGTCAGATGCCACATCAACAATGGAGAAAATCTCCTCTCACTAATTAATAGGTAAATCGCTCTTCTTCTTTTTTTTTTCCAATTGATTTCAACTCATTCATGTGTTGATACGGCTTTTTCCGTATACATACAGTGTGTAAGAAAAAGACGTTAAATGCCACATCAGCAAAACTTCTTGGCAAGAAATAGCATTTTTTGGTACAAAAAATATCCTGAAACTTATGTGTGGGTATAATTCTATTCCTACACATTATATATGTAGGAAAAAATGAACAAAAGTCCATGTCAACAATGCGAAAAATTACTTTCTACTCATATGTCAATAAAGCTCTTTCCATACACATATAATGTGTAAGGAAAAACATGTAAAATGCCACATCAGCAACACTTTTTGGGCTCTAAATAGCAATTTTTTCTACATAAAATTTCCAAACAATGATATGTCTGTAAAATTCTATTCCTACATATAAAATATGTAGAGAAAAATGCACAAACGTCCTACCCACTCATGTGTGAATAAAACACTTTTCTTACACATACAATATGTAGGAAAAAAGACATAAATTTGGGCGCTAAACATCAATTTTGGAGGGAAAAATTCCTTCTTGCTCATGTGTATGTAAAGCTCTTTGCTCACACATCAAATGTGTAACGAAAAAAGAACAAAATAACAAGTGTTGGCAAATCCAATTACCCACACAAATATTTGTGTATATAATTATAACTGCTAAGACAAAAAGTGTAATTGACATTTCAAGTAAAAATGTGTAAAGAATGGTAGAATCGTCCACACAAATATATGTGTAGATAAAAATTGTGTGGGTAAAGATCAAATTTCTTGTAGTGACAAATCAATCAAATAAAAAGTGTTCAAACACAATAAGAATTTGCTAAGAATAAATAAAGAAATGACAACTCAAGAGATAAGCATTTACACTTTCATACTATAAGGTAGTTTCCATAAAAATGTAAGCTGTCAAAACAATCAGATAGAATTAGCCTAACAAAATCTGATTGAATAAATTCAAGATTGATTATTTCTAAAAATATTAAATAATTAATATTATCAATCACCCAATAATCAATCTTCATTAAAGCACGCCTAAATAAGAAAGAAATATATGAATATAATTTTCCTACAAGGCAAATAATAATCATTAATATTTCTGATCAAAGCACAACTAATTGAACAGATATTCAATCATATGACAGCTATAAAATTTGGACAAACACGTTCAAAAATCCCTGGTAGTGATGTTGCAACATCAACCCAGAATCACTGTCAGTCAACATAGACAATGATGCTGTAACATCGCAAATGACAACAGTCTTTTCTTTTTCAATCTCCCCCTTTAGCATTTTTAGGCAAAATATTTGTACCTGTAAAAACTAATTAGTCCCTGTAAAACAATTTGTGTTTGGCCAGAATTTTCATAAATTTTTGCAACTACTCCTCCTTTTTGGCAAAAATAGCCAAAGGTAGTTATAAATAACTGCAGTATTCATAATATGGTTAAAGATATCAAAAGAAAACTAGAATACATATATAAGAAACCAATGTCATAAGTTGCTCAATGTAATAACGTGAGCTCAATTCCTGCGGAAAACTGAAAACAGTAAATTTAAAAGAATATGATGCTACTCCCCCTTGATTGTTGCCCCTAACATCAAAAGAACAACTTACTTTTCTCTTTAGATGAGAAACTTGATGATATCACAATGATCTTCTTTTTTCTCAGCTGGTTTTCATGACTCTCCTTTAGTAAACTTCCCCTTACTACGAGCATCGTAAATAAGAGAAGAAAAGAAATAAAATGGAGCGGCCAGAGAAATAAAACGAGTGAAATTAGGGAGTTAAATAAACAAGAGACCATTCAGTTTCCAAAATTTGGAATAGAAATCTAAATCAATTTGGAGGCGAATTGAAATCAGAAAACTTCTAATGAGAGAAAATCTAAGAAACATATCGACATGACATCAACAACAGTTATTTAAAAATTTATCTGATTTTCTTTTTAAATATAAGTCCAGTTTATTCCATGTTGTAACATTGATTGTGCAGTCTCAGTCAAAATATTATATATGGTAACCTTATAGACAAAAAGAAATTGATGAATTTATTCCAATTATAAAATATTTTAAAACACACAGTTCTTGCCATTTTCAACAGCCACGATTTCTAGAAGATTCTTCAGATTGATTGATCATCTATGCTTAAAAAATAACTGACGTACCAAAAATAATTGATCTCCAATAAAATAGAGCAGTACGAAATGATTTTCGCTACTGTATAAATAGATGATGTTGTAACATTGACAACAATTAAGGCAATGATCTTTCCATGACCAGTAGCTTTCACACTATCACTGAGGTAGTCCTTTTCTCATAGTAGATCATCCTTTACTGTATTTGTAATACATAGGCCTAGATTACTCATGGATGGCTTTCACACATCAGTTAGGTAGCTCTTTCTGATCATGATGCCTATATTTATAAAATAAAGCTGAGATCAAAATATGTCACACTTGTCAGTCATAAAATAATCAAGGATCCTCAATCTTTCTTTAGAACTATCCAGAAATACTTGCATAGTAAAAATAACAAGAGCTATGCATTAAAATAAGTTATAATAAAAACTAATTCATCGTTTTCTTAACATCTTTTGGGTTTTCAAAAATAATATTTTTAACTTTGACTGGCTAATGTTACAACATTAGTTCATATGGATCGAATTCCTAGAGCTTTTATAAAAATATCTGCAAGCTGTTTGTCAGTCTCAATATGTTCCAAAAAAAAAAAATTTAATTCTCAACTAAGTTTCTGATAACATGCCATAAATCAGATTCTTTCACAGATGCAATGAATGTGATTTTGTCAAAGTATAACAATTGTCTTTAGACCGAAATTCTTCCAAAACTGATTTACCACATTCATAAAAAATAACACACTTATCATGAGTAAAATTAACATAAAAATTTAAATCACAAATTTGACTTATGCTAATCAAATTAGCCATAAGTCCCTCGACATGCAAAACATTTGTGATTTTAGGAAATCCTTCAATATTGAGAGTTCCTTTTCTAAGAATTCTTCCTTTGCACCATCACTGAATGTTGCAACACCTCTGGTATCTAACTTGTAGTCTACAAGAATCGATTTGTCACCTGTCATGTGCCTAGAACATTCACTATCGAAATATCAATCGTTAGTAGCACATGTTCTAAAACAAGTGAAAGATCTAAAAGAATTTAATTCAGATATTTTAACCCAAACTTTACTTGTTTTTCTTGACAAATCAATCTTTTTCCTTGGTATTTTTTTTTTGAAATGGAATTTTATGTGCATAGTAGCTATTTTCCAAAAACTTCCTCATAGTAAAGCACCTAGGTCTAATATGACCTTTAGTACCATAGAAATGACAAGTTGGAATGAATTTACCATAGTTTTTCATGAAATTAAATCCTGCTGGTCTGTTATGCATTGCAACAGGAGATTTTCGTATTGCAACATTAGTATGTTTTCTAGAATCTGATACTGCAGTTGATTTATTGTATGTTAAAACATGAGGCTTCTTCTATGTTGTAACATCAGTACTGGTTCCTGCAACTAGGTTAGAAACAGAACTCTTAACAAAAACAGTTTTTGAATTTGAGTTCTCACCTTTAAATCCGAGTCCTCGATGTTCTGACCCAAATTTACCGATAGACAGAATATGATCTAACTTTGCCTTCCCAGAATTTAGCATTTTTAAGGACTTTTGAGTCCTCTCAAGCTCTGCTGAAACCTCTTTTATTTTTGCCTCTCTTTTAGCCACTAAGGTTTCTAAATTCTGGATCTTTATTTCAGCATTCTCCTTGTATTGAATGAGTGTAGAAACTCTTCCCTCAGGAGATCTAATTCTGTTCAACAACGTTAATCCATTGAGAATACATATTCTCATAGGATTTTCGAATAGATTCTTCATCTGGTTCGGATTCATCACTGTCAGAATTATATACCCTGTCCGATGTTACAATATTACTGCCAGATGCAGGCTGTATTGTAACATTATCTGCAGAACTCTGCATAGAACACGTGCTACCTGAAACTAATAAAACACCAAAAGCAACATAATTACTTACATGTGTTTCATCTTCCTCTTGGTAGCCTTCGGATTCTTTATCACTCCAAGAGGTAGTCATAGCCCTAGATTTCTTCTTTAGGGAGTTGGCACATTTGGCTTGTATATGACCATACCCTTCACACTCCCTGCATTGAATGCCTTTCTTTTTATCTTTTGAAAAATCAGATTTAGGTATAATAGACTTACCTTTGTTTGAATTGCTGCCCATTTTCTTCAAAAACCTGTTGAAATTTTTAGTTAATAGAGCAAGCTCGACATCACCATCTCCTTTTTCACTTAGAGCCGACTCTAAGGCTGCTTTAAGGGTAATAGTTTTGTCCCTTTTCTTATGCTTAATATTTGTATATTTGCAAGGATCCCATCAGTTCCTCGACCTTCATGGTGTCGAGGTTCTTGCTCTCTTCAATGACTGCGAGCCTTGGTTGAAATATATCAGGCAAAGACTAAAATATTTTCCTAACCATTTTAGTATCTGAAAAATATTTTCCAAGAGTAAAAGCCTCGTTAGAAATATCATGTAATTTAGTGAAATATTCAGGCAAAGTTTCATCCTCTCTCATTTTTAATTCCTCGAATTTAGAAGATAAAATGACTAATTTGGTTCTTTTCATATCTCCAGAACCTTCAAAATGAGTTTGTAAAATGTCCTATACCTCTTTGGCAGATTTACAATTTGTAATCATTTTGATTCGAGCTGCATCAACTCCATTAAGAATGACATGTAGAGCTTTGGAATTGAAATTAGCAAGTTTGTCATTATTAGATGACCAATTAAATGCATGTTTAGGAATATTCTTCCCTTTATTGTCCTTAGTAGATGGAGGACTCTAACCAGTAAGAACGGATCTTCAAGCTTTTTCATCAATAGCCCTGATGAATACCTTCATGCGTGCCTTCCAATATAAATAATTGGTGCCATCAAGTGGTGGAGGGCGTGAAATGGACCTACCTTTGGCTAGAATTGACATACCTGAAATTAACAGTCAAAAATCCGTAAGATCTCACAAAACAAACCGTTAGTGACGTACTCTGATACCAATTGTTACGACCATTTCTTGTATTCTTATTGAATATAATTAATTGTCTAATTAATTATATAAGATGAATATGCGGAAAATTATGATATGGATGTTGTAACACTGAAAAGTAAAAATTTGACACACAATATTTTTACTTGGTTCAACTATCTCCCGATAGTCTACATCTAAGGGGCCACGTCCAGAGAAATAAACTTATTAGTAAATAATAACGTGAGTACAAATACCAATCAAATTTAAAAGACTCCCTCTCTTAATGTTGCAACATGCTAGTACTCCTTTATTAATCTGTCTAGTGAGCTCCCCTCGATTTCATGTGATTCCTTCAGTCTGAACTTACTCCAGATTTTTCAGAACCTGTCTTCTCCCGAAGACTTGATACACTTCTCCCGAAGTACTCTTACGACTAAGAATCCCTCCTAGTCTCACCAAACAAAGTATAGACAGATTTAACTAAGTATTGCTCTAATTGCAATCTCAAACATACATGGCACACACTTAAATTTTTGCAATCAAGGCTGATCTGAAATTTTTGCTGATTCTGTATAGTGATGTTACAACATCGGCCCTGTCTAAATAGCCAGATTTGTAACCTTTCTAGAAGAAACGTTGATTTGTTACCTAAAAAAAAAATTATATTTTTTACACAAATTAATCAAATAACAAGTGTTCACATACAATAAGAATCAGCTAAGAATAAATAAGGAAACGACAACTCAAGATATAAGTATTTATACTTTCATACTATAAGGTAGTTTCCATAAAAATATAAGCTGTCAAAACAATCAGATAGAATTAGCCTAATAAAATCTGATTGACTAAAATCGAGATTGATTATTTCTAAAAATATTAAACAATTAATATTATCAATCACCCAATAATCAATCTTCATTAAAATACGCCTAAATAAGAAAGAAATATGTGAATATAATTTTCCTACAAGGAAAATAATAATCATTAATATTTCTGATCAAAACAAAACTAATTGAATTCAATCATATGACAGCTGTAAAATTCGGACATACACGTTAAAAAGTCACAGGTCAAATATTCCAGTGATATTGCAATATCAACCCAGAATCACTGTCAGTCAACATAGACAGTGATGTTGTAACATCGCAAATGACAACAGTCTTTTCCTTTTCAATTTTTACCTCTGCCATAATTTCTGGCTCTGCCTCTTGCAGTTTCAACCTTTCACTCCATTAAGGTTTACTTATATCACCCTTAACTAAAATAGTTTCAACCTTTCACTCCATTATTGTCTTCCCTTCGTCAATCCTTATTCCATTTTTAACATATGTCCCACCATAGTTATCTGATCCTCTCTACCAATGCAGTTGCAAAAGAATAAACAAAAAAAATAAATAAAATAAAATAAATAAAAATATCACAATTCTTTTTTTTTTCTGAACAACAAATCAGAAATAAAAATAGTCTCAAATTAATAGATATCATAATCCGAACAAAGTTGGCACTCAATGCATATTTAAGCTTTTACAATTTTGATTCACAATATTGATGGAGGTTTTGCCAATAATGAATTTTTAAATTACAAGGTGTGGCTTATGTGTGAAACGAATTGAAAAATAAAGTAAATAAAGAGACGAGAGTTCTATAGCTAGTGATTCATCCTCCCAAAAAAAGAGCCTACGTCTACTATTCTTTACTATTTTCCGGTGAAATTAAATTAAAAGAGCTTCTCTAAGTCTAAAGAGAGAATTACAGAGAGTGACTGTATAGTGAAGTGATTATGAGATGAGAAATAATGAGATTGAAACCCCTTTTTATAGGTGAGGATAGCTCAGTGTTTCCTAATTATGAGAATGAGAAATTACATATTGTGAATACAAAATCGGGTAACAATACATAATTGGGTAAGAAACTGATAGCTGAATTACTCGGTTTCCATGTAGAAGCTTATTTCCCTTTCCTTGCAAGTTACATATTTTCTTCAAGTTTGATCTAGTTTTCTTTTCATAACTCTAGGTCGTATATTCTTCGAGGCAGATCATACTTTGGTTGAAACAACGTCATGCGACCTGATACTTTTACTCTCAATTGATTGTTGACTTTTCTTTTCCGGTGTTGACAATTGATATAGATTAAAGATTGTATAGCATACAACATGATTAATTTCGAGCTCTTAATACTTCAAAAAATAAAAAATAAAAAAATAAACTAATATATTTCTCTATCTCAACCCTTCATTCTAACCCTCTCTTTTTCTAATGACGAACCTCAGTTCTTTGAAATAACCCGTTTGCTACCTTCTGTTGGGTGGAAACAATTGTTTTTCACTTTTCTTGTTCCTCGCTCTGAGAATAAAGTAGCTACAAATTAGCTAAGATATATAGGTTTGCATTGACATACAATTTTGTATTGAATGGAAGAACCTTCCCTCATGTATTTCTTCATGATCAATTATCTTAGAGGATTAATCTTTTGAATAAAAGTTGTTCATGTTTTTAATCAAATAAAAAAATAGTTGTACGTGCATATTTCTAAGGACTAAATTATACTCTCTGAATTTATACTCATTGTATCACTTTGCTCCTTAAATTTTCAAATTACATAGTAATGGCTATAGAATTATACAATTGCTATAGCAATGACTCATTTGCTACAAATTGTTAGTTTTTTTTAACAGAAAATAGTCATGGATAAAGCGTATAATTGGGCATTATTTACTTCTATGAGTCAGAATTTCGCTTTTACCCATAGTTATTAAACCATGCACTTTGCACATGACTCATTTCTATTAAAAATTTAACAGTTTGTAGAAAACAAAATAGTCATTGTTGTAATAATTGCATAAGTCTTGGTAATCTACTGTGTAAGTTAAAAATTTAGAATATCATTTTTTATCACAATTACTAAACTGTGTACTTTACAATGACTTATTTCTATTAAATATTTAACTGTTTGTAACAAAAAATTATTTTTACAACAATTACATAATTCAAGAACTATTATTATGTAAGTTGAAAACTCAGAGGAGAGGAGCAAAGTGACATAACAGCTATAATTTAGAAGCTATTAGTATCATTAATCCTATTTCTAAGTACAGTTGTTGGATTTCTAATTATACAACCAAATTACATCAAAACAAGTACTAATCGTTGGGCAATTTACTTTGTTTTCTAGATACCAGTTGTTAGATTTCTAGTTATACGAACAAATTACAACAAAATAAGTTAATTCTTAATTTGTTCTTTCTTTTATTTTTGTATGTACTTTTATATATAGCTTTAGCCTTTAGCTAATTTTTCTTAAGAGTTCTTTTTGGTTGGAATAATATAAACAATTTCTTAAAAGAAGTAAGTGAGACAAAAAGAAGAAGGTCATAACAATAAAGCCACCGACTAAATCAAAATGCACGTTGATCAAGTCTGATTCGGTAGATCTATTTTTTTTTCCTCGAAAGCAGACTTGCTAGATCTATTGAACATTTTAATTAATCCCACTTGTGAATTCTCTCTCAAATCAAATAAGGTGGCTCAATCTTGAACAATTTTACGAATATTTTTTAGATTGCGTACATATAATCCCCAGACCCACAACCCACCAAACAATCCACTCACCTTACACCTTACATTCCACTCACCTTCATAATTAATCAAGAAGGCCAATAGTTTAAACAGTAATATAAAAAGATATCAACACTAGTGTATATAATTGGGCTTAAATGGGGATAAAATGGAAAACAAGATATTCTTAGAAGATGCGTATATCAAGATCCTTATCCATGGTAGTAATACTATATTCTCTTCTTTTTCTACATTCATATTCTTCACTGGCAAATTCAGCATCAACCACAGAAAACTTCACCCAATGTGTGTCAATCAATTCTGAGCTTTCGGTTCCGGTCGCCACGACCCTTTTCACCCCAATAAATTCTTCATTCACTTCAGTTCTCCAATCTTCAGCAACTAATCTCAGGTTCTTAGAGCCTTCAGTTCCAAAACCCGAGTTTATTTTCACTCCCTTACATGATTCGCACGTCCAAGCAGCGGTAATATGCTCCAAAGAACTCGGATTGCATCTGAGAGTTCGCAGCGGAGGCCATGACTACGAGGGTGTCTCCTACGTATCCGAAATCGAAACACCTTTCGTCGTCATAGATCTTATCAACCTTCGACTGGTCAGTGTTGACATCGAAGATAACTCGGCGTGGATTCAAGCTGGCGCCACTAATGGCGATGTTTACTACAGAATTTCTCAGAAAAGCAAAGTTCATGGTTTTGCCGCCGGAATCTGCACGAGTCTAGGCATTGGTGGCCATATAACAGGAGGAGCTTATGGTGCCATGATGAGAAAATACGGTCTAGCTGCGGACAATGTTGTTGATGCTCGAATCGTCGATGTTCATGGCAGAATTCTCGACAGAAAAGCCATGGGAGAAGACCTATTTTGGGCGATCAGAGGCGGCGGAGGAGGAAGCTTTGGGATCATTCTTTGATGGAAGATTAAACTTGTACCTGTTCCGGAAACAGTGACAGTTTTCAGAGTCAATAAAGTATTGGAACAAGGGGCCACGAAGCTCCTTTATAAGTGGCAACAAGTCATGGATAAGCTTGACGAAGATCTCTTCATTAATATCATCATGCAAGGAGCCAACGTCAGCAATCACAGAACTATTGTCACTACTTACAATGCTCTATTTCTTGGAGGAGCTAAAAGACTCCTTCAAGTAATGGACAAGAGCTTTCCTGAATTGGGTTTGACCCAAAAAGATTGTGTCGAAACGAGCTGGATTCGATCTTTGCTTTACGTAGGAGGTTATCCAAGTGGAACTCCTCTTGAAGTTTTGCTCCAAGGGAAATCTACATTTAGGACTTATTTCAAAGCGAAATCGGACTTTGTTAAAGTTCCCATTCCTGAAAAGGCACTCGAGGGCCTATGGAAAAGAATGTTGGATGAAGACAATCCAGCGACGATTTGGACTCCTTTTGGAGGAATGATGAGCAAGATTTCGGAATCGGAGACTCCTTATCCTCACAGAAAAGGAATCCTCTTCATGATTCAGTACCTGACTTCTTGGGGAGATGGAGAAAAGGACCCGAAAAGGCACATTGATTGGATTAGGGAGTTGTACGAGTACATGGCTCCTTATGTGTCCAAGACTCCAAGGCAAGCATATGTCAACTATAGAGATTTTGATTTGGGGATTAACAAGAACAAGAACACAAGCTTTGCCGAGGCAAGTGTTTGGGGTAAAAAGTATTTCAAGGACAACTTCTACAGACTGGCAAGAGTTAAGAGTAAAGTAGACCCTGATAACTTCTTCAGGCACGAACAAAGCATTCCACCAATCTCATCAAGTGGTCTCAAGGAAAATAAGACGTGAGTCGATGTGTTAAGTATTAGTTGATAAGTTATTCATCTGAATAAACGAGGAAATTTCATGATTACAGAAGTATCTCACCTTGATATACGTTATTCTTGTTTGTTTTTGGTTTTTTTTTTTTTTTGAAAGATACGTTATTCTTGTTTGAGAAGTGCTAAATCTATTATTTTTTTCCACTTTCAATATATGGATTCTCAATTTTTCATATTGATAGTAATATAAATTATAGTGTAATCAGTACTAAATATCTCATATTCTAATAATATTATGGTCAAATACAATTCACTAAATATCTGACATTTAAATATTATTATAAAGTATAATACAATCTATCTATCATACATAGGAAAAATAATGAATTCAGCACTCATTGCTTGTTTTGTTAGATCTTCACTTTGATAAAAAGAAATAAGAAACAGGTTGTTATCTCTCTTAATTTATATTTAGTAAATTGAATGTTTGTTTCGAAAACGGATGACATGACTCATGAGTGGAACAGCAATGCTAAAGACAAAAATACACTACAAATGAGTTTAAGGGAAAAATAAAAAATAAAAAAAACAAAGTTCCAGTAGGTCAAAATATATAATAGAACATCCCACTTTACAAAAAGGTGTGAGAAAATTTAGAAATAGTTATAAACTTTTCGAATGGATGAAAGGAAAATTACGATATATGATTTCACTAATTAAGAAATCGTGATCATATCACTATAACAATAAGGGAGTTTTATGTAATTTGGAAAGTGATGTGAAAATCATTACTCATCAGTTGTGAAAACGACGAGTATGCAACTGACGTTGTATGTCAATTGTATTCATATTAGTTAAATACTAAAGTAAAAGATTTTTCACGTCGGTCTCTAACTATCATGAAAAGTAATAAAAATTTTAAAAAAGAAAATTTCGATGCTGCGGCCAAATCTGATTGCCTCTTGCCGTAGCTTGATATTAAAACTGTGGCAATTTTGACTACTCTTCTATCTTCATACCTTTTATAAATATGACTTCAAAAGTTTATAAAAGACAGAGGGAAAAAAAAAAAAGAGAAAAAGAAAAAAGAAGAGGAAGAGGATTAATAGAAAGAAGAAAATGAAGATGAAAAAAAAAGCTAGGGGAAAAATGAGTTTGAAAAAGTATGAGAAGGATAAATGAAAGGAAAAATGATTGGGAATTCAAAATTTCAAAAAAAAAAAAAATTGATGGGAATTCAAAATTTAAAAAAAAAATTGCACTATTGAGACCTTGACCTTTCACGCCGGTATAAAAAGTCTTTCTCATTGGCTTAAAACCAACAAGATAACTTTTAATTTCTCGTCAATTAATAACCAACAAGGAATTTTTTTTTTCTCGTCCCTTCTTCGAAAGTGACGAGAGATCTAGTAGACACTTAAGTGCACAACAAAAAGTGTAAAATATAGTAGTGTATACCTATATTTTCTCACACTACAAGAAAATATGTTTTTAGTGGCAAAATTTTTCATCACAAATACTTAAAAATTTGTCGCTAAAAACTATTTGCGACGAAAGATTTTTGTTACCATGTCCTTGCCAAAAGCCCATCACCAATTGTTTAGAGGCGAAAAAATAAATTTGTCACTAATAACCTTAACATTAGCGACAACTTTTACTGTCGCTAATTGTATAAAATATTGACCCTATTAAAAGAAAGTAATTAACGACCAGATTGGTCGTTATTACACTTATTTGCGACGAAATTATAAAATAAATATTACCTCAGATACTAAAAAAGTTATCGTTAAATTTGTGGTCATACTTTATTACTATTCTTATTGTGATAATATTTTTTCACCGTTAATACTTTAGTTTCGTCATTGACGTTGCTAATATATTTCAATATCAAATTCACAATTGTTAATTATTATATAATTTAAATATCATTAAAGTTCCCATAAAAAAGTAAATAATAATTTGACAACAACCCATAATAACGAAGATTTGCTATTTATCCCGAGTCAGAAAATTAACCCGGGCCATGTTGAGGTTTGTGGTATGTGCCACATGTGAAGTTTGCCACATGAGTTAGTTTTCGAAAAAAAAAAAAAAAGAAAAATTGTCTTTCTTTTTCACTGGTCACACGGGCTTCTTTTCTTTTCTTTTCTTTTCTTCCTTTTAATTTATTCTAATAATATTATGGTCAGATACAATTTACTAAATATCTGACATTTAAAATATTATTATAAAGTATAATACAATCCATGTATCATATATAGGAAAAATAATGAATTCAGCACTCGTTGCTTGTTTTGTTAGATCTTCGCTCTGATAAAAAGAAATAAGAAACAGGTTGTTATCTCTTAGTTTATATTTAGTAAATTGAGTGTTCGTTTTGAAAATGGATGACATGACTCATGAGTGGAACAGCAAATGCTAAAGACAAAAATACCACTACAAGTGAGTTTTAGAGAAGGAAAAAAAAAAAAAAAACAAAGTTCCGATAGGTCTAAATATATAATAGAGACATCCCACTTTACAAGTGTGAGAAAATTTAAAAATACTTATAAACTTTTCAAATGGATGAAAAGCAAATTACGATATATGATTTTGGTATTAAGAAATCGTGATCATATCACTATAACAAGAAGGGAGTTTTATGTAATTTGGAAAGTGACGTGAAAATCATTATTTGTTGGTTGTGAAAATTACCAATATGCAACTGTCATTGTAAAGGCAACTGACATTGTACATCAGTTGCATTCACGTTAGTTAGAAACTAAAGTAAAAGACTTTTCATGTCTGTTTCTAACCATCAGGAAAAGTAATAAAAAATTTAAAAAAGAAAATTTCGAGACTGCGGCCAAATTTGATTGCCTCTTACCGTGGGTTGATATTAAAATTGTGGCAGTTTTAGCCACTCTTTTATCTTCATGTCTTTCATAAATATGACTTCAAAAGTTTGTAAAAGATAGAGGGGAAAAAAAAAAGAGAAAAAGAAAAAAGAAGATGAAGAGGATTAATAGAAGGAAGAAAATGAAGATGAAAAAAAAGTAGGAGAAAGAAGATAGAAAAATGTAGTATATAAAGAAGATAAGAAGAAAAAATTATTGAGAATATTGGAGAAAGATGATAGAAAAAAAAACTAGAGAAGAAAGAGAGAAGAGAGAGAAAAAAATAAAAAAGCTAGAGGAAAAATAAGTTTGAAAAAGTATGACAAGGATAAATGAAAGAAAAAATGATTACGAATTCAAAATTTCAAAAAAAATAAAAATAAAAATTGGTGGGAATTCAAAATTTAGAGAAAAATTGTACTATTGAGAGCTTGACCTTTTACGTCGATATAAAAAGTATTTCTCGTCGGCTTAAAACCAACAAGATAACTTTTACTTTCTCGTCAATTAATAACCAATCAGAATTTTTTTTTCTCGTCCCTTCTTCGAAAGCGAGGAGAGATCTAGTAGAAATTTACCTCATTAGTTGTGCACAATAACCAATATGGATCTGGTTACCAGAAAATTGTAAAGTATAGTAGTGTACCCATGTTTTCCCACATTACAAGAAAATAAGTTTTTAGTGGCAAAATTTTTCATTACAAATACCTAAAATTTTATTGCTAAAAACTATTTGCGACGAAAGAATTTTGTTATCATATCCTCGACAAAAGCCCATCGCAAATTGTTTAGCGGCGAAAAAATAAATTTGTTACTAATAACCTTAATATTAGCAACAACTTTTACTGCCACTAATTGTATATAATATTGACCCAATTAAAAGATAGTAATTGACGACTAAATTAGTCATTATTACACTTATTTGCGACGAAATTATAAAATAAATATTATCTCAAATACTAAAAAAGTCGTGTTAATTTTGTGGTCATACTTTATTACTATTCTTCTTAGGACAATATTTTTTCACTGTTAATACTTCAATTTCGTCATTGATATTACTAATATATTTCAATATCAAATTCACAATTGTTAATTATTATATAATTTAAATATCTGTAAAGTTCCCATAAAAAAACGAATAATAATTTGACAACAACCCATAATAACGGAGATTTGCTATTTGTCCCGAGTCGGAAAATTAACCCGGGCCACATTGAAGGTTGTGGTATGTGCCACATGTGAAGTTTGCCACGTGAGTTAGTTTTCAAGAAAGAAAAAAAAAAAAAGAAAAAAGAAATTGTCTTTCTTCTTCACTAGTCACACGGGCTTCTTTTCTTTTCTTTTCTTAATTTTTTCTTCAAAGCCGGTAAGCGTATCACTTCCTATCAATCCAACCAACCCAATAGCAAATTAGTAAAAGGTTTCCTTATTGCCAGCAAACTTTTCCGAGAGGAAGGAACCTAGAGATCTTAAAAATTCTGGTAACAACTATTCAATTGAAAAAAAAAAAGAAAGGAACTTAAGAACTTGAAAAGAAAATAAAAAATTGATCTCGTACTGTTGCTATCCCCTCCAAACAATATTCCGACTTTTGATTTTGGTTTTAATTGAACAAAGGGATTTCAGAAATTCAAAGTTGAGTTAGATCTAAATGTTCCCCAAAAAGAAAAAAAAGAAATGAAGAAATCGCGGGGTTTCACTTACCTTAGCAACCCTCTTCTGTTCTTGTTGTTTATCAATTTTTTTTTTTTTTTTCAAATCAACCCAAAAGAACAGTATCCAAAAAAGTATGCTCGAGCTTTTTCGTAAGAATTAGGGGCAAATGGACGAAGAAATTCATAGGATGCGAGAAAATAATCGTAATCTGAAAAAATTGATTCCAATTCACAGCCGGAGTCCGGAGTTAAAAAACAATGTTGGTTGTGTGTTCTTCTTTCAAGAGAGGTGTTTTGGAGTATGAAAATTTTTTTATAATTAGTTAGTCACTAATTAAAATATTATGTAACAAAAAATATGATAATTGTACAATATGAAGTCAATTGAGAATGACGTGTCAAAATTACAGTAAACTACGACATTACAAAATAAGTGTCAAGTTACTAATGGAAAATTGTCAAATTAGAAGTAAAAGAACATATTACTATATATTGACCAATCTAATGATGCCACCTACCAATTTGGACATATGTCAAGCACCAAAGAAAGCTCTCATTCATATGACACCTCATGTTGAAGCTTACCAACACATGCTTTCCACGTGTCAAAGCCAAATTAAATGGCTATATGTTTATAGCAAAAGGGACATGTATCCCGTAGGATGGTGGTCATAGCGGCCTTATATAGACCCAATGCTTTGTATTTTTTTCTTTTTTTAAAAAAAGAAGAAAATATTAAATACAAGCTTCCTTTACTCTTTCTCTCTGTTATTCTACACACATAATTTCTTAGCTTTTCATCACATCCATCATCCCAAACTCTTTCTTAACCGATTAAACTAATACCATTTGTTTCTTTATCACCCAAAGTCATTAATTCCTCTCCATCCACTTTTCATAAGCATCATTATTCCCTTCATTTTAGTATAGCACTTTTACCAAATTTCACTTGTCATATATTATATATAGTCATCACCTCACGGCCAATTCAGGTCCACTCGTGCCTATACCATATATATATATATATATATTTCATCATATTCGTACACTACATATATGTATATTATCATATCTTACAATTATTATTATTATTAATAATTAATTATTTTTCTGAAGGTTTTAGAAATATTGAGCTACTCACCCTATTATTTTCTATTATTTCAAATATTTACAGGATACTAATTATATATTGTGCTAATATTTAAATTCTGCACTTTACATACCCACAAATCCGTGATTCTGAATTGTTTAGCAAGTTTAGTTGTAGCGTATACAACCCTTATTTACAACCGTTCACATTAAATTTAGTACTTTTATTTTCTTTATCTTTGACAAAATGGCTGGAATCACCTGTGTCAAAGATCTAACTTTCTAATTATTTATTTTCAGTATTATTTATTTATATATATGACTGAATGACTGGAATCACATGTATCAAAAAAATAAACTATTTTTTTATTTGTTTCTGACCATATAGTTGGTATCACCTGCATCAAAAACACTGTTATCTAATACGTAGTGATAATCATTGAATTACCCACACCTGTTTACTTGCAGGTTGAGCTATCACAGACATTATAATTTTCTAACATATGGAATTATATTGCTATAATTTTCCTTATCACTTTCTCTATTTCTATCATCATCCTACTTGTCCTTAATTAAGCACTTTAACGCTTAATTAATTTTTCTCTAATCAAATTACAAAAAATATCAGTGAACAAGAGATCTACTTTTTTTTATATAAAAAGATAATAGTGACATGTACGTGGGCCCCACTATAAAAGCAGGCTCTTAAAGTTATCCCGAACGGGATAAACGAACGACATTTTTCATAATAACATATGCTCACATGAAAGACAACTCAAAAAATATATATATATATATAATATGTTCAATTAGGTACCACAAGTCAACTTGAAGATAAAGTATGCCCAAGTCCCATTCATGGCAGGTAGGTATAAAATTGAAATAAATTGCACAAAAATACTCATTTTAAATCTATCAGTTTTCATAATAACAGAGTTCACTAGTTAAATTAATTATTTTTTTTTTTTTTTGCAATATTAATACTAATCTTCATAGCAATGTGATAACAAATAATACCTAATAAAGAGAGTAGCAAATATGTTTAACCATCCAAGATGGCCAATTTCCAATTTCCAATTTCCTGTCTTAGATGGGCTACATAACCTCATTGAAATCCATTTTTAGATTTTGTCCCGGTTTTCTCTATTATATTTTTGTGAGTACATAATTCCGGAAGGGTTGATTCAATAATTAGAGCATTTAACACTATGTGATCCTAAAAACCAGTTATCCACATCGAAATGTTGATTTTAAATGCGTACTTTTGGAAATATCTGTCTATATAAAAATGCCCGAATTTAAAACTAATTACAAGTCCAAAATCAAAGGTTTTCAAGTACGAAAATTAGCTGGTAGCTCCGAATGGCCAAAAGTACTATAATAAAAAAAGAAAAAAAAGGAAAAAAGATATTGAACCGTTGAAGCCAAATTTAAAACTAATTACAAGTCCAAAATCAAAGGTTTTCAAGTCCGAAAATTAGCTGATAGCTCCGAATGGCCAAAAGTAATATAATAAAAAAAAAAGAAAAAAACAAGGAAAAAGGATATTGAACCGTTGAAGCCACTGAAATTGTCGTCGTTGGTGATCAGTGCAACCAAGGTCAATGGTCGGGAATCGTTGTGATTATGTGCTTCAAAATACTCTCGTCGTCCTCAAAGATTGGACACTCTAATCCTAGATCTGCCATTAATGTGAGCTTATAGAGTGATTCTAGAAAGAGAAGACAATAAGCAAGTGAGTTGTGATTATGCTTACCGGGACAAATATAGAGAGAGAACCATGGTCGTCAGATCAGCCAGCCTTCAATCATCACCGTCGAGCTTCAGCAGCTTCAACATTTTAGAGTTAGAGAGAGAGAGAGAGAGAGAGAGATCGTATAGAAATTATAAAGTGAAAGGGTCTATTATGATATATCGTAAAATGAAGGGGTATTTTTTGAAAAAATAAAAATTATGAGCGCTAAGTTTTTTATTTTAATTTTGTCACAAATTTTGCAACAGATATTCTACCAATTTGGCCCACATATTACTATTAGTCATGAAATTATAAGCATAAATTTATTAGCTGATTTTTTTAATTTATTAGTGGTGAAATTCATTTTGAATTTGGTCATAAATATTAAAATATCTAAGACGATTTGCTAAATTCCTTGCTAATAAAATTAGTGCCTACCCAAATTGAGGTAAATTTTTTACTATACAAAATTTATGACAAAATTTATTACTAGTGACAAATTATTTTTGCCACTAATAATCTACTAAATGATTTCACCCTCACGACGAACATTAGCGACCATTATTACAAATTTCACTGTAGATAATTAGTATCAACGACAATTTTGATTTTGATGCTAATACATATATGTTGCCACAAAAGACCAATTTTCTTGTAGTGCCACTCTCTCACCAAACTATTTGCAGCTCTAGACAATGCAAAATTAGTCTGCCTATTTTAGTTACACTTGGTGCAATCAACAACACCGTGCGGACGACCTTCCCCAACGAGCTTCATTGTAGCCGGCCCTCCATCTATCTATGCCCGAACCTATGCCCCTACTTGTGCCACTATCCAACAAGTAATACTCTCAGGTACTCATGGCTCCTACTATTTCACCCACCAACTCAACCTTAAAAACAAATATTATAACCTAACCTATATCGTAAGAGTTTGATCCTTTTTGTTTGGAATGGCATATGCAATCTCATTTCAGCATATCCCATTAAAAACATGGACTTGGTGAAGTAGAATAAAATGTGATTTTAGTACTTAATGGCGGTCCAAAACTGCCATTAATGAAGGTGTCGTTTTTTAACGGTAATTCCTAACCACCATTGAAATTCATGCAGGGGGCCTTTAACGATGGTTTGAACTGACATTATTTATCTCCTTTAATGGTAGTTCCAAAAGAACTTTAGTTTCTGGCCTGAAATCAAAAAGTCCTTCGACCATTGCATGTTAAACCTTAACGAGATCTTATATATATGCCAAGCTTGGCATAAATCTATGGACTTGCTATTTCTATCGTGATTGATTTGAATGCCAAGTACATAGTTTTCCGTACTACGATCCTTAATATCAATCTATTTTGTAAGCTATTATATTGTAATTGAATTGACTCCAAAATCATTCCCAAGAAGAAGAATTTCATCCAAATAAAATATACAAAATATACCGAAAGAAAGAAGCCTTTTTCCAACACATTTCATGATGCATTGATAAAAATATATACGCTAACTTGACACATGTTGGCATATGAGTTAAGAAAAAATCTTTATCGGGCTCTTATCCGACATAAATAAAATGTGTCGACACAAACTTTGCACCAAAAGTTGCGTAGTGATCGATGCCTAAATTTCAGTCTGTGCCAATGCGACATTGACCACCTTTCGTGGTATGGGGAAAAAAAAAAGTTACACAGAAATATGCACTCTTTTTTATTGAAAGTTGATGTCCTATGCTGATGCAGAATATGCGTCAACATACTTTTAATTTTCATTGATGTAAGATGCATATGCCGATGAGTTAACTTGACACACACTTGCATATAAGTCATGAAAAATAAAAGAAGACTAGGGGCTATATCCTGACGCATGAAGCGTGGGCATAGAGTTCGCACCAAAGTCCACGTAGATAATATCACCTGAATTTAAGTTTATACCGATACAATGTTAACAACGCGTCTATAACAAATGCACTTTTATTTTGTTCTATTTTTTTTATAAAACCTATAACAATATTAAGCAATGTCATTTTTTAAGCATTAAATGCATTTTTCTAGAGTTTTGGGGTTTAAAATCCTGCAACCACTTCTCTTTCTCTCTCTGTCTTCCATGGAACCGTCTCTCTCTCCCATTAACTCTCTCTCTCTCTCTCTCAAGTACTTCTCTCTTTCTCTCTAATCCTTCCACTCTTTTCTAACATCCTCTCTGTATCTTTCACAGTTGTTTCGCCCTCCGTCATATTCCCCTGTGTCGTCCGCATCTGTCGTTTCATCCTCTTTGTTCAAGTAATTTTTTTTTTTCTATTCTGAATCTTTTAGATTTATTTTATGATTATTTTAGATTCTTTTTTTGTAAGAGAATTTCTGGGATTCTCTTCCCGATTTCCCTATTTATTTAGCTTTTTATGTTATTTGGGATTCATAAGGTAAGTCTTTTCTCTCTTTTGATCATTGTCTCTCTCTCTCAGTTAGTGTTGGCATTTTGTATCTTTCGTTTAGGATTTTTTTTCAGCGTTATTTGTGTTTTATTTTGGTTGGATTACTTTGCGGCACTCTCATTTTATCTCTCTCTCATCACTCTTATTTTGTTATGGTCTGTGTTTTCTTTGGCTCTTTTGGCATTGTATCTAGCACTATTTCGCTTTGTGTCCATGCATTTTGGGTGTCAGCCAGCTGGCCTATCATCATCTGCTAAGTCATCTCAGTGTGTAGTTGGTCCACCGCCTATTAACGACTTTGAGATCGTGACTGATATGGTTGGCCCTTGTTTGAGGTGGCAGAGGGTCTAGGGTCAATGCGTAGGCACAAGGCAATTGGAGGACTGAGAACAACTAGTACCAGATCTGCTTCGACTATAAAACTAGAGCATATATACAAAGACTATCACTGAAAGATCCAAGATCGCAGATATACCAATTTTTTGATTTATTATTAGAGATAAATAAATATAAAAGTTGGTTGTCGTTGTTGTTGCAACAGTTAAAGGAATTCTGCTGCTGTTGCAACAGTTAGTCGTGTTATTGTTATTGCAACAATGAAGTATTAAATGTGTGCTATAGGCAAAACAATCACAATAACGAAATTAAAAGAAAATAAATGACACTAGAGATTTTTACATAGTTCGGCTATTTTTCAATAACCTACTCCATGGGGCCACGCCCAGAGAAAGAAACATATTAGTAGAAATTTTTAAAGTACAAACACCAATGACTTAAACAAGAAAGACTCCCTCATATCTTGATGCACCGTGTTTGACTCTTCACTCAATATGTTCAGCGAGCTCCACTCGTCTTACTTGACTCCAAGCTCTTGAACTCCCTTCAATAGCTGGATCAATCTTCTCTGCTATGGCGTGCTTTCAGTTCCACATACTAGGACTCCCTCCTATGCACTAGAACCTATCTTCTCCCGAAGAACACCCGGCCCTTCTCCCGAAGGACTTTTACAATCTCAACTGATTTTCCTAGAGCTAATCACTCTAAGAACATTCAAGGCTCACACAAAAATAAACTCCCAAAACTCTTTTACAAATGCTCTCTTTTTCATAGTTTGGGCACAAAATAAAAGCTCTATTGTAGCATAGTTTTCTCTCTGAAGTGCATAAATAATTCCTTGGAGTAGTAGAGCTTTTATAGATGAATTTCCAGCTCCAATGGTCGTCCATTATAGTGTGAATAGGCTGAAATCAAATAAGGAAAGAGTTAATAACAAAATCAAAATCTTTCCATAAATGTTGTAATCAGCCAGATGCAACAACTTTCTGAACAATTACTAGGAAAATGTCCAGATTCATGATTGCTCTTTTGATTCGGTTTGGACAACTGGAAATCTTCATTTAACCTGCCAAAGATTGATAATTATCCTAGAAAATCATATCTCAATCAATATCAATCAAAAGCTAAGATTTAAGAAAATTAACCAATCTTTCCTTAAATATCTGGAGTTGTTGCAACAGATCAGGAAATCTGATCACAACAACTCAGCAAATCAAATCAATTAACTAATGGAAACTTAATTAATTGATGAGATATTTCCAGCAATAATTAAGGACGAAAATCCTTATGAATTCACTTCAGAAACCTGTCCAAATTCATTGATTAATAAGAGGCAATCGGATATTAATCAAGGACAAAAGAATGAGGAAATAATCAATGATATATATGATAAATATAAAAGGAATTGATTGAAAATTGATAGGAAAATATCCTAACCAGCTATGCACGAAATTCTTTTTATATTTCACCTATATTATCACCAAAATCATCAAATATAGAAACAAAACACGTTTGGTCACATTCTAGAAGGTTTCCATATAAAGAAAAATGCAAGTTTCATTTTGTGAAGTGATACGAACCTCGCCGACTTGTGACGAAACCCGAAACAAGGATGATGCCTAGGACCGTTCTACAATCAGATTCGGATGGAAAACCTCGACCCAACACCTATAAAGAGATGTGAACCTTGGTATAAGGGAAGACGCCACAATCAAGGATGGAAAACTCGATTGATAAGTCAGGGGATGAACGCCACAGAGAAATCTGATAAGTTCGAATAAGTTCTCAAAGAACCAAAGAGAAATTGCTCTCAATTTTTGATGAATTGTGATCTTCTCTTAATGAATGAAAAGTGTACATTATATAAGCCTTAAGCCACGAAATTGGCTGCTCTAAAACCCCTAAGAAGCTTCCCAAAACAAGAAAAGGAAACTAAAATAACCTAATTCAATTCTGAAAATTAATTTCCTACAGTTACCCTAAAACGCACCTAACTCACAATAAAAAAGGAAAGTATCTTAATTGGCATGCAAGCCTTACAACTCTATAATAAAACTAATAATAAATAAATAAAAATAATAATTTATTTAATTGCTAACAGCCATTCTCCTTGATGATTCAAAATCGAGTAAGTTACCCAAATTGGGAAACTAGCCTGTAATTCGCGCACCCTTTGAGCGGTTCCCTTTGGAGAGCCTTTTCTAGAATATTCCAAAGCTTGAATAATGGAAATCCAACCTTGTGGACCATGTATAACATCATCCTTGGGCCTCCAAGAATTTATCTCAGTCCAAATGCCTTGAATAAGCCCATTGAAAGACACCATGAACCTTTTAGCTCGAACTCTTGTAACCTGTCCAATTGGAACTTGAATTGGATCCGCATTCCATGTTTTCATGCTTGCCATGTTCTCATCAAGCTTCAGACTTGTTGCAACAACTTCAGACTTGTTGCAACAACAACAGACTTGTTGTAACAACATCTCCATCTTTTTAGCAACTTGAGTTCTCAAAGCTTTGCCATTTAGAATGCCAAACTTTTGGACCTAACAATCACTAATCTAAAGCAATAGTTAACCGAGAGATATCAGGAGAACCGTCACAGGTTTGTTGAGCCTAAGGCCGAAACTCAGAGGAGATTTGCTGAGTAACAGCTGATTGAGTCACTCATTGCATAGCTCCAACAATAGCTTGAACTTCTAATCTTCCTAAAGTTAGGATCTTTTGGAAATAAAACAAGATTTACTACTCACTCAAATATTATTACAAGATAAAACTCTTAATTTCACTCTTTAAGTTCATTCACTCACTAGAAGCTATGCTTTTTTCTCTCTTCACTTCACTCTTAAAAGCACTGCTTCTTACTTGATGCTTAGAACTCAAATAGGGAGGGGTATTTATACTTGAGGTCACTCATCCTCTACCACACAAAATGATTCAAATAAAATAATACAAATAAATTTCAACCGTACACATTTTCTTCTACAACTTTCTAATAATAATCTAAGTAACTAAATTATTCACATGCATAAAACTAATATTTAGATAATACTAGAAGGTTCTAGGTAGAAGGCTCCCTCGATTTAGACTTGGACTTTTTCTTTTATGGGCTTTGCACTTTGGGCTAACTCCAATTTATTGGATCATGTTGATAGGCCTAGAACAAGTTTATTTTCAACACCCTCCCCCCCTTAAACTTGTTTCATAACACCAAGTAAGTTTCCTAATCTTGCAAAGTCTTCAAACTTGAGTGGCTTGGTGAAAATGTCAGCAATCTAATCATATAATCTGACATATTCTAATTGTACTTATTTGCTTGCCACACATTCTCTTATGTAATGATAGCGAGTGTTGGTATGCTTGCTTCGGTCATGAAAGACTATATTTTTAGTCAAAATTATTACTGACTTATTGTCGATACAAATCTTTGTTAGCTTCTTTTGAGGCATCTTTAACTCTTTCAATAACCTTCTTAACCAGATTGCATGACTAACGCACGATGTAGTAACTACGTACTCAGTTTCGCATGTTGAAAGAGTGACAATCGGTTGTTTCTTGGATACCTAGGTGAAGGCAACACAAAAACAGTTGTGCTTTTTCGATTATCGGTATCTCCGGCCCAATCATTATCACTGTAACCAACGAGTTTATAATCATTGGAAACTGAATAGAATAGGCCAAGATTGATCGTACTTTTTAGGTAACGGAGAATTCTCTTTGCAGTTTTGAAGTGACTAGTTGTTAGAGTTTCTATGTAACGACTCACTAGTCCAGTTGCATAGAGAATGTCAGGCTTTGTACATGTCAAATACCGCAGGCATCCAACAAGGCTCTTGAAGAGTATTGGATCAATCTTTTCTGCTTCATCATCTTTGAATAATTTTATTTCACAATCCACTGGTATGCTTATCGGCTTACAATTATCCATATTAAACTTTTTTAGGACCTCCTTTGTATAGCTTTTTTGGGAGATGAAGATGTCTTCTTCCTTTTGCTTGACTTCTATGCCGAGATAGTACGCCATAAGACCGATGTCTATCATTTCAGACTCATATATCATCACTCTCTTGAATTCGTCGAACATCTTTAGATTACTTCTAGTGAATATCAAATCATCCACGTATAAGCATACAATCAGAATGTCTCTATTTTTTGTTTTAACATAAAGAGCATATTCATTATAAGGGTAGTTATTAAAGCTATTCTCTTGGAAATATTTGTCAATTCGGCTGTTCCACACTCTTGGTGCTTGTTTTAGCCCATAGAGAGTCTTTTTCAACTTCAACACCTTGTCTTTATACCCTTTCACCTTATAACCCAATGGTTATTCGATGTAGACTTCTTTTTCAAGAATTCCATTCAGAAATCCAGACTTTACATCCATCTAATGGATCTTCTATTTGTTCTGAGCAACAAGAAAAATAATTAGTCCTGCAGTTTCTAACCGTGCAATAGGAGCGAATATCTCGTCGTAGTCAATTCCGACTCTTTAACAATAGTTTTTTGCAACTAGCTTTGCTTTGTATCTTTCTACCTCTCCGTTGGCATTCTTCTTCAAATTATATACCTATTTTGCACTGATAGCTTTATGATTTTTGGGAAGAGTGGATAGTTCCTAAGTATCGTTCTTTTCTATGGCTTTAACTTCTTCATTCATTACATTCCTCTACTTTTCATCTTGTACAGCCTCTTGGAATTTCACCGGTTCACAATTAGCAAAGAGGCAAAATAGAGTGAGGCTTTCGAGTCTATCGGTCATCTCATATAAATCTTCAAGACTTCTTGTACGTTTTTCATGCCTCTCAGTTAAAAAAGAAAGCAGTGAATCTTCATGAATAGACAATGTTGGCAAAGTAGGTGGAGCAGTAGCCTCTTGATGGACTTCTCTTGCTTGCTCTGCTAGTATTTCTTTATCTTCAAATTATGGAAAGAAATCGTAATTATTTGTTTGAGAACCAAAGTCTCATTCACTTTCTTCATCGAATATTACATCTCGGCTGATGCCACTTTTCCATTGTTAGGATTGTATAATTTATAACCTTTGGAGTTGGTATCGTAGCTGATAAAAATGAACTTCTCATTTTTATCATCAAGCTTGGTTCTATGTTCGTCTAGTAAATGCACATAGGCTATGCTTCCAAATACTCTTAAGTGGGAGATCCCAGGCTTCCTTCTACTCTATACTTCTTGTAGTATATTTTCCTACACACTTCTTGTTGGAGATCGATTGGACAAGTAGACTGCACATGCAATAGCTTCTGCCCAGAACTCTTTAGGTAATCTCTTGCTTTTCAGCATGCTTTTAGCCATATTGAGGATGGTCCGGTTCTTTCTTTCTGCCATACCATTCTGCTAGGGGGATCTCGGAACGGTTAAGGGTCGTCGACTTCATTAGCTTCGCAGAATTCTTAGAACTCTTTTGAAGTAAATTTTCATCCCCTATCAGATCTTATTGCTTTGATCTGAAGACTGCTTTCTTCTTCTATCGCAGCCTTGAACTTCTTGAAAGCTTCAAAAAGTTCTGATTTTTACTTTAAGAAATAAACCCAAGTCTTTATTGAGAAATCATCAATAAAAAACAGGAACTAATTACTTTTATTGAAAGAACTTGGTTTAATAGGACTGCACACATCTGTATGCATGAGTTCTAGTGACTTTTGGGCTCTTGAATTTGACTCTTTTGGAAAGCTTTTCCTGAGTAAACACCCTTTACAAAGCTGATTGGGATGATTGATACTTGGCAAGCCTCTTACCATCTCTTTCTTGGATAGTAGCTTTAGTCTTCCAAAGTTGAGATGCTCGAATCTCAAATGTCATAGCCATGATGAATCCTTGTAACATGTTTTGAGATATTTTGCCACATCATTTTGAATATTCAACAAGAATATTCTATTTCTTGACATAGGCACCTTGACAATCAAGTTCATGTTGTTATCGCTTATAGAAAGACTATAATCTTTCAAACAAATATTATAGCCTTTCTCTAAGAGCTATCCCATACTCAAAATGTTTGTATTTATAGTGGGGTACATAATAAACACTTGAAATAAATTGATGTCCCCTATTTTTCAAGCGGATATGAATTTTACTTCTTTCTTTTACCGCTAAATTTTACCGAAAAAAACATTCCCACTGATTGATTCATCAAGCTCCACGAACATTATCGACACCCATACATACGAGTACTAGCACCGGTGTTAAGATACCATATGTTGTCTTGACCTTCGTTATTGTTGTTATATGCTAGTAGCATAGTGCCATTCTCTTCCTTTTTCTCTTCAATATAATTGACTTTCTCTTCAACTTTGTTAATGGGTGCTCTACATTCTCTAGTATAATGGCCAAACTTGTGACAATTATAACATTTAACTTGAGACTTCTCATGCTTCGAGTTCATTCGACCTCTACTACGACCTCTTATAGAGCTTTCTCCTCTTTCGAAATTGCTAATATGATAATTGTGGTTGTTGTTAGAATTCTAACCTCGTCCATGACCCCGATTTGTACTACGTCCTTGTCCTCAGGCTTGTCCTCTACCACGATCGCGTTGACTTCTATCGCTATCTTCTTTCTCTGTGGTTATGTTTTGAGAAGCTGCTCCTTAAAATTTGGCTTCTTCTTTTTCTTTTTCTTGTGAGTTTGCAAGGAACTCAAGAGTTGTTCTATCGTCATGGCTCTCAAATCTTTAGTTTTTTCAATGACAGTAATAATATTCTCGAGCTTTGGATCTAATGTTTGGAGAATCTTTTCCATAATTACAATATTTTCTAATTTTTTACTATTTCTTTTCATTTGATTAGAAATGACTAAAACTCTTGAAAAGTAATCAGAAACTGACTCAGTCTTCGTCATGTGTAGTAAATTAAACTCTCCTCTTAGAATTTGAATGCAGATCTTTTTAATTTTTTCTTCTCCTTTATATAAAATTTGAAGTTTTTCCTATGCTTCCTTGGCGGAGGTTGCACTTGAGATTTTCTCAAATCCATCGTCATCTGAGCCTTGGTAGATAAGGAAGAGAGCCTTTTTGTCTCTCTTTCTTGAGTCTTTTAAACTATCCTTTTGTACTGAGGATAGTATCACCTTATCTCTTGGCTCTTCGTAACCTTTCTCCATTACTTCCTAAACATCATATGCTCTAAAGAGTACCTTCATTTTGATAATCCAATTATCAAAGTTGCTGCCTTGGAGTGGTAGAACTTGAAGAGATTCTAAACTGCTGGTAGCCATAGCTCTTAACAGAGTGAGCTTTTAAAAATTTCGACTGTACGGATGAATACGAAAAGTCGAAAAACCTTAAGATTGACTAGTATATCGACTTGGTCAAAGTCAACGATCAACGCAGGTCAACAATCTGGTCAACGGCTCGGTTAACGGCTCTGAGGGCTTGGTCAACGGCATGGTCAAACAGCTCTGACTCAGCTCAACTCAGTGAGTTGATTCAGTTTCTGGCAGCAAACTTCTGACAACTCGTTCAGATCTGATTGAGCAGATTTTTACGACAGCATATTCGTCTTGTCGAGCTCTTCAATTTGATATGTAATAGTAATAGGTTGAGAATAAATTGCTCACACTCTTAATCTCAAGAAATATTTTCTGATATGGAAGATCAGTCAAAGTTGCATCCACAGAGCATACTTAGAATTTCAAAAGACTTAAAATTTCAAGAGATCTCTCACAACCTCGCTTTGATATCACTTTGTTAGAAATAAAACAAGCTTTATTACTCACTCAAATATTATTACAAGAGAAAACTCTCAATTTTACTCTTCAAGCTCACTCACTCACTAGAAGCTATGCTTCTTTCTCTCTTCACTTCACTCTTAGAAGCTTTGCTTCTTACTTAATACTTAATACTCAAATGGGGAGAAGTATTTATACTTGAGGTCACCCATCTTCTACCACACAAAATGATTCAAATAAAATAGTACAAAAAAATTTCAACCACGCTCATTTTCTTCTACAACCTTCTAATAATAATCTAAGTAACCAAATCATTCACATGCATAAAACTAAGATCTAGCTAATACTAGAAGGTTCTAGGTAGAAAACTCCTTCAATTTGGACTTAGACTTCTTCTTTTATGAGCTTTGCATTTTGGGCTAACTCCAATTTATTGGACTTCATGTTGATGAGCCTAGAACAAGTTTATTTTCAACTAGATCCACATCCCGAGCCTTAGTTTTAGGAGTTTGTACCTTTATTTTAGTTTATTAAATTATAATGAAAAACTTCATACAAATTTTACTATGGTTTGATAATAAATTGTTAAATTTTTGTAATTGTATTTATTATTTTCTACTAAAGAAAGAACAAACAAGCACTAATTAATATTTGTTTTTATTTTGAGGAAGTCAACACGTCGGTAAGAATGT
The DNA here is from genome assembly GCA_002914845.1 of Trema orientale. Taxonomy (NCBI): domain Eukaryota; kingdom Viridiplantae; phylum Streptophyta; class Magnoliopsida; order Rosales; family Cannabaceae; genus Trema; species Trema orientale. The sequence goes on from JXTC01000010.1 coordinate 1,886,516, forward strand.
TCTTATATATTTTAGTAAAATAAAAGCCTTTTCTTGATGTATATGCATACCAAAATGATAATAGAATTAATTTAAAGATACATGTGTGGACAAAAGGTTAACTAAAATAAAAAATTAGGTCTGGTTTCAGTGACAAATGGCATTTTTTGGACGCAAGAAAAACATCAATATGTGTCTTATCCGATGCATTATTAGTAGCACTGGCAAGTTAGTTTTACCTTTGGGTCATCATTGATGCAACTTTTTGAGGTGTTTCTGTGTCAGCAAGATGCGAAGTCTATACTTTTCCTAAGTCAGAAAAGTGCAATTTTTTGTAGTGATACCATTATGCCATAGTTTAATTTCTTGTAGATGCAGACTTCATCTATAAGTCGATCATAGTCATAAAATTGAATTGCTAGATCAGATCTCTATTTTTACATGAACTAAAATCTTGCTTAATTCCACACAGGGACATTTTGCAATAAGCGGACTTTCTATTCCTAGCCATTTTCTATGAAATCCACTAGTCGCACCATATAGGTTATACTTTCATCAAATTTTTATTGAAAATTTATATTGTCTTAACGGCTGTTTGCCTAATCTCATATCTCATACTCAAGTGTGGCAGAGATAAAGATCAGAATATGGATAGACTTAGATAAGAGAACATAAATAGACTTCATCGTAGAAATAGGAGAAAAGATTTCCTCACTATATATCGATATATTCTTTCACGTTGAAACCCTTTGATATGAATCACGCCTTTACTATGGAAAACTAGATATTTTTACAGGATTGTTAGAATAAATTTACAAGATTTTTTGTATTCAAGTATAATGTTTGTCAGTCAAAAATCATCATATTAACGATGAGATCATTGAAAAAGTTCTGATCAATTGACATGTACATAGATTGATAAAAAAACAATTATTGAATCATCACTAAAAGCAATTTAGCTGAGGTTAAAAACTTACAAAACCACAAAGTTTGAAATTGAGGGTGTACTAGAGCTGTGAAAGAAGAAAAGAAAACTTTTATGGTGAATGAAAAAGAAAAAGAACCCAAAAGCCAGAAATAAGTACTCTTTTAAGTCTTAGAACATCAAAAAGTCTATTAATAGTACATTATCAAATCTATCATTCCTTATGATCACAATATTGTTATCTGCGTGCATCATTCAAGATTAAAAAAAAAAATCTACATTTTTTTAACAAGAAAAAAAAAACGGAAGAAACCTCAAATTTGTACAGAGGCCTGGCCCACAATATTGTAAAATCTAGTAATTTTGTCTGCTTTCCACACCATCTTTTTATTTAATTATTTTACTACCGAAAAAGTCCTTAGTTAAAATGATGATTGAGCACAAAATTAGCCTGCAAAGGACAAGCAATTTCTTAACAAACTAAAATATGATTTATTTATAACATTGATGTTATTTATTGGAATAAAACCTATATCTTGGGCTTCGATTTTCGCAAACCGTCTCCCCTGAAAGAGAGTGGTTTTTACTTCCAGTACCTTCTCTTATATATTTTCAAATTTGTCTGGCTTATTTATTCATACACTTTTCCTTGTGAAGATTGTATTCGACCCACAACCACTCCTAATTTACGGTCTTGATCTATTTGTAATAATTTTGTGCTAGCTATAATCTTTTTTTTTTAATCTCTATCTTTTACTTTTCTAGATAAATCTTCTTTGTTGTTTTGATCTAGAACAAACCATGCATATTGTAATCATTTGATCTGAAGCCTAAGAATAATATGCTCGAAATTCTTGCCATTCCAGTAATGAGTGAATCGAACTTTAATCATTGTTTTTTTTTTTTAAAGAAAATTAAGTATGATTTGATCATAAAGGTTGAATAACATATAAAGTTGAAAGATAGAAAATGGTTGAAGCGGTGAAAGGGCATGGAAATTTGAAAAGCTACTGGAGAAAAATTATGTGAGTGCATTGAAAAAGAAAAATATAGTTGTTGTTTTCCTCTTTCTAATGGAAAATTATTTGTTGTTTTCATGGATATTTTTGGAATAAAAAGGGGTACAATAAGAAGAAAATAAAATATAAAATTTTAAATTATGGGTAGTTCTAGAAAATGTGTGGAAACAGCAAACACAAGGGTGTCAATCGAGACTACCCTTTGAAAATTAGTCCCTTCTGCTGCCAAGTAACATTTATTCCAAATCGTTGAAACATATTTCAACATTATTAATCTCTTTGGTTTCTAGCATATATATATATATATGTGCTAAAAGTTGAACATCTCAATCTAAAGCCAAAGCTAAATATTTGATTCTTCACCATCACTTTAATCAATTCCTTTCCTCCTTTTACCGAGATTGCAAAACAGGAATGCTTTGCTCGTTCCGGAAAAAATTGCAAGGATCAACCTTGGTCTTAACACGAACAAGTCTCTTAAAATTATGCCTGAAATATTTTAATCCCCACTTGTATTACCAAATCTCTCGTTCATCCCAATGTCAAGATCCCTATAGTTGAGATAAGCAGCTCTTGGGGACTTAGAAACGTGGGGTTCCATATAACTATATAGTTCTCTCATCCATCCAATGTGATTATCAGTTTCGTTTTCCGAATTCCAATAGACCAAATACTGAATACCATACAAATTCCCTCTTCTATGTGGGAAAGCGATTTCTGAATCCGAAATCTCACTCATTCTTCCACCATAAGGACTCCAAATCAAGAAGGATCCCTCGTCTTGAACAAGTCTTTGCCATAACCCTTCCAAACCGGTTAACGAAATAGGTTTCGTTACATAATCTGATTTTGCTTTGAAAAATCCCGCATTCGTAGTTCGATTAACCAGGACTTCTAAGGGATCATTAGCTGAATACCCAGCAAAATAGAGAACAGATTGGATCCAACTCATCTCGGTGCAATTTTCGAGCTGCAAACCTAATTCCGGGAAATTTTCTTCCATCAAAGAGACTAGATTCTCGGCTGGTCCAAGAAACAACGACGTGAACGAAACCTTAACAGTTTTCCCAGTTCCGTTCAGCGATTCTGAAACTTCGGTCGTAACATGAAGGAAAAGGTCTACGTGAATTCGACTCCCAATGGTTTGCCATTTATTGAAAAGGCTTGTTGCGCCTTCCTCTAATGTCTTTCCCATGTGGGATATGGTCACACTTGGAGGAACACGAACTAACTTGACTTTCCATGACAAAATGACTCCGAAGCTCGACCCTCCACCTCCTCTAATGGCCCAAAACAGATCTTCCCCCATTGACTTTCGGTTCAGAATTTCGCCATGAACGTTGACTATCTCGGCATCAAGAATATTATCGGCCGCTAAGCCATATTTTCTGAATATGGTCCCGAAGCCACCTCCACTGAAGTGTCCTCCTACTCCCACGGTGGGACAAGACCCAGCTGGGAAGCCATGGACCCTACTCTTCTCAGCGATTTTGTAGTACAACTCTCCAAGAGAAGCTCCGGCCTCAACCCAAGCAAATTCTTCCTCTATGTCAACTTTGATGGACTGAAAGTTAACAAGATCAATAATGATAAAAGGCAAAGAATCGGAGACATAAGACAAGCCCTCGTAGTCATGGCCTCCGCTTCTGACCCTAATTTGGAGCTCGTTCTGCTTGGAGCAAACAACCGCTGCTTGAACATGAGATTTTGCGAAAGGGGTAAGGATGATTTCCGGTTTTGGCACCGAGGAAGCGTTCAAAAATCTGAGGTTTCTAATGGACGATTGTAAGAGTGAGGAGTAAGAAGAGCTGTTTTTGGTTAGAAATATTTCCGAAGAAACTGGGTCGTTTTGATCAGAATGGTGTGGTAAATGAGAAGAGAGACATTGGAGAAAGTTATCAGTGGAAAACGAATTTGAGGTTGATGTTGAGCGAAAGAATATGGATAAGATAGTGATCAAAAGGACTAAGTACTCGAGTTTGAAGTTTAAAACTGCCATGTCTATTTCTCTACGCACGAAAGCAATTATGAGAAGTTATCTACACATATATATATATATACTACAGGTAAAAAGGACCAAGCATTGAATTTCATATTAAAAAATGAATAAATATATGTATACATGCAATCCCAAAGGTTGAATTCAATGTTGAAAAGTAACAGTGTTGAATTATCCGTTTGTCGATTGATGTTGAATCCGGCATTCGTATTGAGTAGCCACTAGTTTTCCTTTATTAATTTATTTGTTTGCGCGCTTTGGAGCTATTTTTATTCTTTGGTTAAGTATATATTATTTCTTCTAGATGAACTGGAGAATATTATATGCCGTCTCTTCTGCTGCTTCAAGGAATATTATAATTCTAATTTTATTATTTTGTTGTGCAAAAATGACGTAAATTGACTTTAATTTAATCTTCATCTCGTTTTATACACCCGGTTCTAGATGAAAGGATACATATACGGTCTCTCGGTTTGGAAGGAGTGGACTAGATGACCGGATTATCACTTAAGATTATGTTTGATTCTGTTTGTAGTATGAGTTGTTTCATGGATTATGTGACTAACATATCGGACTACATGCTTTATAGAAAACAAAATAAAACAAAGAAAAAAAAAAAGGAAAACTATCTAACTAAATTAAAAAAAAAAAGAAAAAGATAAAGAAAATACATGGGCCAACGTTATGTAGAAAATTTGTAGTGAATTTGGTCATGTTTGGAACCCAGATATTGAAAGGAAAAAAAATGAAAGAAAAAGAAAAGGAAAGAAAATGTGGAGGAAAAAAAAAATAAATTTTTTCTCATATTTGAAAGTCAAGGAAAATATGGAGGAAAAAAATATGACTTTCCTACTCAATTTTTTTTCTCTTGTTTGGTAATTGACGAAAGAAAAAGAAATTTTTGTTTTTCTTTTTCCTTTTGTCTCTCTCTTCAAATTTTCTCTCTCATCCAATCTCACTCATAAGTGACTCTCCCCTAGATCTCTCATGATTTTCTCTCTTATTTGTTTTTCTCTCGTCCACTCTCTCTCCATTCTCTCTCTTTCCAGCCTGTCATTTTTACAAAATATAGCACATTATTATTTAGTAAATAATGGGATAATTCAATTTTTTATTGCTAAAAGTAATTTTAAAATAGTCAAAAATTCATTACAAAAATAAAAAATAAAAAGTTTGATAAGTCCTTAACTACCAATTCATTCAGCATCTAAACCATATTCAGTCCACATACTAGCAGCTATCTACTCCCTCAAAATTTCTCCCTCTCTATACTCTTGAGTAAGGCTTGATGCTCTAGATTCTTGAGCTTGACTTTGCAAGTCTACATCAGGCTTGATGCTCTAAATTCTTGGGTTTTACTTTGTAAGTCTACATCACTTGGTGTTAATATTGAAATATTATTGGGCTCATCATCAACCTTTGCAATTGGTCTTTCATTATAATCAATACCCATGAGATAGTTGTACAAGATGCACCCAGCAAGTATAATATCAACTTGTGTATTGATTGGATAATAAGGCTCCGTACCACTTCCTATTATTGTAAAATTCTTTTTTAAAATATCAAATGCTCTCTCAATTGAATTACGCAACGACGTGTGTCGAAGGTTGAACAACTCTCGAGTATTTTAAGGTCGAAAAATAATGTGCTCTTTCAAATGGTAACGTGTACTTCTATATAGAGTAAGAAACCCAGCTTTTAATTGGTACCTAGTATCAACTAAGTAATATTTACCTAATTTATGAAAAATTAAAAGCAATTATTAATAACATAAGGAACATAATGGTACATAAAGTATTTAAACCATTAAATATATTTACCTTGAGGAACTACTAATCTATCAAGGTCCCTTGTCAATGCGTTATTTAAGACTCTTGAGTTAGAGGCAGATTCTTTCCAACCAGGCAAGACATATGTAAATTTTAAGTCAAACGAACATACAGCTAAAATATTTTATGTTAGAAAATCTTTACAACCACGATATCTTTGCACACTATATTATTCGATACTTTGACATGAAAATGTAATCCATCAAGTATATCAATACAATCATACAAAATATACAAAGTTTAATAAGACGTATGAGTTTATAAGTATGATTACAAATTAAGAATAATACCTTAAAGTATGTTCAACACTTGGGATTATTCATAATTTCTGGAGGACATTGTGTTCTATCAGACTGCCTTGAGAATATATCATGCAATGATAAAATAGCCCTAAGAATTTGGTGAAAATGTCGACTAATTATCTCACTAGAATGAAAGAACACAAATTTCACATTGCGGTTCCTCACATTCTGGCCTAGCAAGTAAAGAAATTTTGCAACTTGTTCTTCAACATTAGTATACTAAGTAACCTTAAGCTGATCAGTTTCATGAGGCAATTGTACTAACCTACTAAATGCTTCTCTTCCTATGCATAGTTGATCACGACAATCTTCTTCACTAATTGTTGTAAGTCGCATCATTTGAGCATGTCATTTTTAATTTTTTTTGAATTAAGTTTAACCGATCTACTCTATTAAAATGACGGGTTACTATAAGAGTAGTTGCATAAGATGCATATATGACTGCAATAGTTATAGCTCTCCTCCTCAAATTTTCTATTTCTTCCTGATAATCCATTTACAACATAAAAATTTCCATTTGCTAAGATAAAAATTTTGAAAATTATTCAAGAGAAAAGAAGATCATAGATCATATGTCACATCCAACCATTAAAAAGATGAAAAGTTAAATGTTGCTTAGGTTAATGAACAAATTTAATGTATAGAATACTCAAATACGGTCATGGTAATTCTATACTCATATTGACCAAAGTGGTTCAATTATTCTCCACATGCTAAATTTGTAAATAAAAGAGAGAAACTTGATCGTTCCGTAATCAAGTATGGAACAGAAGCTTAAAATTCATGCTTAAAATTTGATCTAGCGGTTACACTTTATATGAATATAAAAATATTAGTATATTCAGATTCTAACAAATAAAAATATAAAAATACCTCAGATTCCGATCCTTGGTCATTTACAAACTTTGGCCTAGGTCCCTGTTCAAATCAAGGTACCAAATCAAAAAGAGAAAAGAGTGTGAGGTTATGTTAAAATGAATAAACCAATACACATTCATTACGTAAATAATTTTATAGTTATCACAAGTCCACTGTCCACACTAATACTTGAGTACATAATAAAGGGATGATTGACCATACTGAGTACACAATAAAGGGAAGATTGACCATATTTCTTGTTGCACATACACACCGAAATCTATTAGACCACTAGATCAAAGCTGAAGAACTTGTATATTTGTAGAGAACTGATGCATTTAATTAGAAAAAATAAACCTAATAGCTGAGAAATAACTCTAATACGTGCGAGCCACACTATTGTGTTTACATTTAATTACAAGAAATGTTATCATTTCAAAGTCCAACGTCTAGAAATACATCAATGAAAGAAAAAAAACCAACCATCTTCTAAACAGATTGAAAAACAAAAAAGAAAGAGAAAAGGAAAAGGCAAAAATCTTATCAAATGCATTTAAGCAGTTAGTTCTAATGAATCACTACTATCAATCTCCTTCTGAACTCATATGATTATAACCCAAACACTGACAATAGTTTAACTATTACTATCAAAAAAGTTTCCATTTCTCAGATAACAAGTCTTGGACTAGATTGCCATCAACACCACCAAAAGCTTTATGGGCCATATCAACAATTAAAGCCATATAATATTACAAGCTAAAAATAAAGAATTATTAAATCAAGACATTTATCAGCCCAAAGTGCTAGTTAGTGAGAGCAACAAGTTTTCATTCTAATATCAAGAGAAGTAGATAGCTACTACTCAAAAATATATACACAGCTTTGAGGTACTAATAAGCTATCTAAAGAATCTTATAGTTAATGCGTTATATTTTAATGTTTTAATGAGCTATCTGATCAGTTCTCTCGCTTCTTTTTTTTTTCTCTTATTTTTGGTGTCTCCCCTACTTTAACTTTTGCCAAAAGCCATACCAAGAGAAATTGGAAACTTAACAAAGCTGAAGAAGTTATATATTAGTTCTAATAATTTCCAAGCTATGTTCCAGCTAGCCAATCATAATTCTAAGCTTAATTATATGTAAAGAAAACTTGTTTGCTTCTTACGTTTATAATTTAAAATTGCCATCTTAGAATGTTAATTATAAACTTATTAAACAATGATACTACATGTATGATTCTTATACACTTAATAGACATTCTAGAGGAGATTGAGATTCTATGATTACTAGAGGAATTGATTATGCAAAATGCTGGCTTTAAAGGGTCAAAGGTTTCTACTATGGTTCAATTTCATTAATTTTATTTATTTTTAATGCCATAAAAATATACAAAGGAAATTGCAAGCCTGACCTGGCCTAGATCATAAGACAGAGACAAACATACGAAACCTAAAGCCATACAACAGTCATATATAGATTACATACACTTTAGCTACTATATACAGATTACAACAACATAGACAGATGAGGAAATAATATATGGCCCAGAAAAGAAATAAAATCGAATTTATACTTATTTTCTTAGTCAAAAGAAGAATGATGAGAAATCTATTAGTAATGTTATTATAACTCTAAGGACCTCCCAAATGAAACGTATCTAAAGTTACAAATAGGTATATACCACTAATAGGACTTATCAATTTTTCAGACAAGACATATATGAGTACAGTAAAGTGTTGAATTTGACAGAAGTATTTCTCCAAACATGTAGACTCCATAGAAGCAAAATTTACACCAAGTGCTTTTCAAATTATAACTATGAGCTCTTTCAAATATTTACTAATTACAGTGTTAAAATAACACTCCATAATATATATTTACTAAAAAAATGAAAGAATAAATACCTCAGATTCTGACTCTTGGTTGTTTACACTCCCTGACCTAACACCCTGTTCAAATCAAAGCTAACTTTGATCATGAAATAGAAACTCTGAGTACCAAAAATCTCTTTATACATTAATGGTGATTAAATTAGAGTTTTGCTTAAGAATTTTTCAAAAACCTGAAATAATACTTCAATGGATGATAAATTTACTTGATTTTCCTCATTTGAAGGAGCTCCTTTCATTAATGTGGTGTTGGTGGCCCTTTGTCGAGATTCGGAGATACAAAGCAATCTGTAGATGAATTGTTTCCCAGTACATTGAACAACGGGCGCCATTGATGAGAGCTTGATAAGAAATTTCGAAGATGGGTAGATTGCTGAAAATAGGGCTCGATAGCTGTCATCGTTTATGGTCAGCGAGATTACTCAATGGTCGCATAGCTGCGAACAAGAGCTGAGAGCGAAAAAGGTTGTTTGGGCTGAGCTTAGTCAATGGCTACTTTGGCCTCCATGGTTGCAGAGAAAAATACGAAGAAGAGAGCAAGAAGAAGAGAGTGAGATTTTTCTTCTCGTGATTTTCTTTCCCCATACAGTATATTTGGGAAAATTAAAATACGTAAGCTTCCTTTGATACGTAGTATATAATAGGATAGACTATGTTAAAAAATTGGATTAGGATGAAATTATAGTCCAATCCTATTGTGCTAGCTTTAGTTAAGATAGATCGATTAAGATAGATCGATTGATGTGTTTTATAGGGTTAGGTAAATAATTAACTTTGAGCTATGATTATTTAGAAAAATACTATTTTTAAAAATTAATTTAGAAATATATTATTTTTAGAAATCAATTTTGTAAAAATATCATTTTCAAAAATTTATTTCCAAAAAACCACTTTTTAAAAAAATATATTGAAAAATACAATTTTTAAAAAACTATTTTGAAAATTACCACTTTTAAAACTTATTTTTGGAAAATGCCATTTTTTTAAATTATTTGCAAAAATACCACTTAAAGAAAAATATTTTGAAAATACCATTTCTGATTTTACCACTTTTAAAAGTTAATTTCAAAAGTACCATTTATTATTACTTCAAAAACATTCTATTATTTTTTATTAAATTCATAATCTCTTCTAATCCCAAATTCTTAAGAGGATAAAATCATCCCCCACTAAGGAGATTATTTTTGGAGTGGATTATTTTAATCCAATCCAATCTCTCTTGTATACATACACCAAACATGAGATTAATTTAATCCAATCCAATCTCATCCTTATCTTGCATTCTAAACGTGACCTTAGTCCTTTATTAAATTTTTCTCCTATTTTTTTTAATTTTTTCCCCTCCTAATTTCTTGGTTCCAAACACATGTAGGAAAAATCTGGGTTCCAAATAGACCCTTTAAATATTTGAAAAAAAAAATCAGATCAATTTATTTGAGAATGAGAATTAAAAAAAAAAAAAAAAAGGAAAGAGAATACATAGGCTACACATTTAATGCGAGTGATTATTGTTAGAGAGAAACTCTCGGAATCAGGTCCAAGGACTAACTCCTATGAAAAATCATTCCAGGTAAACCCCAGATTACAAAGTCCTAGGACTACCATTGACCGAGGACTATGTTCTATGTTTTACTCATCCGATTATATATGCACTACTTGTTTCGAACCGCCAACACTTAGCCAGGGATGAGCCAATTCATCTGTCTCACTTTATGGGCCTTACCCAGTGGGTAAATAATCACCATCTAACCGTAGAAAAAAGTCTACATCTGCCTATTTAAGGTGCTCAACTGATTAATTGAATGGATTAAAGACAAAACTAGAGTCAAATTATTCTGTATCTCTCTCTTTACTTCGAGAACTGAACTAACTATCAAAGTACACCTGGCAGGTACCACATTAGTGCTTAACATCCCCCATGGTCAACATCTTGCCAAGAAAAGGGCTATATCGCGCTCAGTCTAACATATCTGAGCATAGATTTATCAGCCACTTATGTTAGGAAGAGCCTAACTTGTTTTAGGGTTGAGCGGAGGGCTTGACTGCTTCGGATCCTCATCAACCAAGGAAGATTAGGGAGCTTCTCATTTTTATGTATAACTTCATTTTTGTAATCTGACCTTTGATTGTGTTAGTGGATTTGATTTTACCTGGACTTGGTCCTTTGGCTATCATGACTTAGAGAAATCTTAGTTGAACCAAGTAAAACGCCCTCATGTCGATTTTTACTCCTTCATTCTTGTTTTTGGTCAAATCTGGTTTTTATTATGAATAATGCTAGGTGTACTAAAATTTATACCAAAATTTTAATACCAACACATGTGGCATGTGAATTGGCATCATTCAATTGGTAAATATGATTAATTTATTTGTGGTAAGTTCTAATATATTAATTGAATAATGCCAATTCATATGCCACATGTGTTGGTATTAAAAATTTGGTAACAATCTTAATATACCTAGTATCATCCTTTTATTATTTAGTTAGATAAATTGTGTTTATAGTTAGTAATCAACTTACTTTAGGACCCCGTAAAACTTACATATTACATATACAGGTCTACACTTACGTACATCGTTTAATGTCATAATTGATTGGGGAATAATATTAAATTGTGCCCCACTACACACATATCATGAACATTAATTAACACATTCAATTTCCTATAACATGGCCAAGATAATAATAATTGATCCACACGCATAATAACTTTTTAGGAAAAATCATGTTTTACTAAAGATTATAACCATGTTTGCTAATTTATAGTGAACCGTAATAAGAATGAGGGGGCTGTTTTCTTCCCATTTATTTATGTATTTACTTACACATTTAGTTAATAAATTTTCATTAATCCTTCTCATATTACTTATAGTTAAATTAGAAACGGATAGCTCAAGTTTTGATTCATTCTCGTTACTCTTCACACCTTTTATTTATGGTTATTTCTGTTACGGATATGTAAACATATGCTAAAGTAATTTCAATGTCATTTTTTTTTTTCATTTCAAATGAGAAGACACAACAATGCCATAGCTAGAAAAACATTATTATTAAGCTTCATCGTAAAGATTTCACTTATGTATAGGATAACAGCTAGATGCAACCTAATTTTTCATGACAAAATGCAACTCCAAAGATGAACCTTTTCCTTCCAATATGTTCCCTAAAAGCTTCTCTCTCATCGATTCTTTGTTCAAAATTCTACCATTACTAAATTCTACCGTCCTTACATCTATCGCATTATCCAGCAAAGTCAGACTATATTTTCCAAATAAGCTTCCATACCCGATTAGAATGTGATGACAATGTCTATACCCTTCTGCAGAGTCAGAAAAGGGCCTATATTTTCAGTATTGATGTACTATTTTCTACATCAATACTGATGGACTGAAAATTTTTGAGATCAATGATTACAATAGTACTATTGGAATAAGACAATATATAGTTATCATAAAATAATACAGTGTTTTGAATCATAATTCCCACATCGTTTATTTCAGCACAAATGATTGCAACTTTAACCTAAGATTCATCAAAGTAGATTTCAAGAATGATGTCGTGGACTGGCGAGTGTCTTGGATTGAAAATGATTTTAGAATGAGATGTGTCATTTTTTAGAATGATTTAGATGAGAAGAGAAACATTGACAAAAGCTACGGATAGAAAATAAGTACGATTTTGTTGATGACGTATTCATGAAGATGGAGAGGATACCGAAAAGTACTAAAAGAAGTAGCATAATGTTCCAAACTGCCATGGAGCTTTATTCTATCTATGAAATTGTATATATGTATATACTTTCATGAGGGTTAATTGTTGATATATATCTAGTGTATATCGAGAGTTGAATTTGAGGTGAAAATTAGTTTAAACTAAATATAATAGAATTCCATGAAGATCACATTAGGAGTTTGGTAACTTTAACTGTTCTTTTTCCAATTAAGTTCTCATTAGACAAAGAGACACAATAAGTTAATGAATTATTTCAGGTTACTGGAAATAAGTTAATGTGTTAAAATTTAATAGGTTTATAGGTTATGTCAAGTTGAATAGTACAAGTTTAGCATTAGCAAGTTAAATTGAGATAAATTAATAGTTGATCGGTAAAACAGGTTAGTAGGTCATGTTAAGTTGGACACAACCTGAATACGATCCTGTTTAAATAATTTATTAGAAATGTGTTATATACAAGTTAACTTATTTAGATAGCACGTCGGATATTGGTTTACAAATAATGATATAAGTAATAAACGTGTCGTATTTGAGTTTGATAGTTATTCGTTATATATAAGAATCGACATGACATAAATACGGTATGACAATAGGAATTGCCATCTTACCTTGATATTAAGGTCAAAAAATTATGACTATCAAGTTATGGAATTCATGACAATTCAAACGATATCAAGAATTGGTCCAAAAAAAAAAAAATCCTTCTAGCTCAAAAGCCTTAGGCATTTATCCATTTACGTTAGGGATGGCAATATAACCCATGGTTACGGGTATCCGTGGTTATCCGATCCGAATGGGGAGGGAAAAAACCGCTCAAGCGGGGAAAATGACCGGGCCGGGGAATAACCGTACCATTAATATGTGGGTATGGTACGGGGACGGTATTAGTATAATCCGCACCGTACCCGCCCCGATATATATATTTACATAGAAAAATTATTATACATATAAATATCTATTTAATTTTACACTATTTATATTATTATATCTTTGGTAAAATAATGATTTTGGAGAGTTATACGTACTTATATATTTAAATTTTAGAGTTTAAAAATTATTAGTATATTGTTGTGTTTAATATTTTGTTGATTATGAAAAGGATTTAGTATTTTCATCTTAATTTTTTAATATTTTAATATTATCAATGGGTAATGGGTAACCGCGGTTTTTCCCGTTATCCATTGGTTAATACCCGTACCGTCCCCGCATCTAAAAGAATGGTTAATGGGGCGGGTATGGTATTGTGATTGACTTTCGGAGATGGGGATGATAATTAAAAAACCATCCCCGATCCGCCCCATTGCCATTCCTAATTTACGTATAGTAAAATAGAGATGAATAGGCCTAACTTGGAGTAATTTAGGCTAACTGAATTAGAGGACATATGATTTCATATGGTAAAAACTGGGCTTTTTATAAAATTCTAGGACCGAAGTGCCAAAAACTGAAAAATCTCAGATAGACTGAATTTTTTGAAAAATTCTGAATTGATTTAGAAAAATATCACCTTTTAAAAATTCTTTAGAAAAATAGCACCTTTAAAAAATATTTAGACAAATACCATTTAAGGTAACTTGATTGGTCACATAAAGTAATAAAAGATAGTATTTTTCTAAATACTTTTAAAAGTGATATTTTTCTAATTAAAATCCAAGATTTTTCAATTCTTTTAAAAAATTACCATAAAAAATCAAATTTTCTCATAAACTTCGAAATTATGAAAAATAGAAGATGACCAAATTCTTTTGAAAATCTCGAATTAATTTTAAAAAATACCATTTTTAGCAATATTAATAAGGTTGCCACAATTTACTGCTTTGAGGATTACTTGAGGTAGCTAGTCAAGTTACCTAAAGTATCTTTGGACAAGTCCAATTATTGGAATAAGGTGTGTTTTTTATATAATTTATGAAAGTGATATTTTTCTAAATAAATTTTTAAAAATGATATTTTATAAATGATCTGGGATTCTTCAAAAAAGTAAGCCTAAATTTTGAAAATTATTTGACAAATGGTCATTTTCGTATTTATTATATCAAAATATATTGATCTATTTTTTTAAAAATTGATTTGTTTTTTGAAAAATTAATATACTTTTTCAAAAATTGATTTACGTTTATAAAAAATATATATCAACTAAAGAAACAACCATTTATCAAAATAAAATTATAAAATCAGCCATTTATCAAGCAGGTGTAAAAAACGGCCATTTTTTAGATTTCTTTGTAAAAGGCCATTTCGTATAAAAGCTCATCAATTTTTTGGACTTTGGGTCTGCATTTATGTGAGAAACCCAATTCATTAAAGCATTTTTACCTTTAGCGATTTTCTTTTAATTTGTTGTTTTAATAACTTTTAGGAAAAATCTAACCTAGGAGTCCAATTTTTTCTCTCATCATGCATGACAAAAAGACAGCACATAATTGGCTGAAAACTGGAGATTGACCCACTTCATGAAAGGGTATAATAGGTTTGGGTGCATTGGATCATTCCCTTCTCCTCCAGTTTCTCTGCAATGTTCCTCCACCTTTAGTTTCAAATTTGGTCCATACAGATAAAGTTTCCTATTCACACCTAATTTTCCTAGTTTCGGTCATCGGAAATGGGTTTCTGGCAACTACCCATCATCTCTATTTTCTTCCTCTATCTATTGGTATCTTCTCAGTACCTCAATGCCGTCATTTTAGGTATCTCCATTCTCAAATAGGAATGGCTTTCGCTTTTGCTCTTACTCATGGCTTCTCCTCATTATCAGCATTGTCACCGCCATCAACCGCAGAGGTCCTGCTTCGATCCAAGGGGGGAAAAAAAAAAAAAACCATCACCTTATGATAAGAGTGTCAAAAACACCGGACTGAAGTTTTAAAACACCATCATATGCAAGAAAAATAAAAGAAACAAACTTAGCGTAAATTCAAATTTGGAATTTTTTAGGGGAAGAATTTTTCATTTTTATTTTTTGTAAAAATTTCATTGTAAAAATCACTTAGCCAGGAAATTTTTTAGCCACAAAAATTCGGATCTTTGAAAGACGATTTCCACTTTTTGATGAATGAGTGATGCTTCAAATATTTTGTCAATGGTTATGGTTCTTTGACTGTGCCAGCAACGAGAATTGAACAACTTTTTCCCCTCTGATTTCTTCTACTTATAAAACCCAGAAACGAAATAGATCAAAAAGCAAATAATTTCAAAGTTTCTAAAATGAATGGGTCCATTGGCTGAGAACTGGAGATGGCGCCATACGAAAAAAGAGAACGAAAAACAACCCTACAATGAATAGCTCCATACGAAAAAGGAGAGGAAAAAGAAAGCTAAGAAACAATGAAAAGTTGAGAGAGAGAGAGATGGGTCCCACCTATTTAATTTAATATAAATGTAATCAAAAGAGGAATAAATAGCCAATTCTATTTCTCATCCAAAGGCCACATTGTTTTCTCTCATTACATGAGTGAAAAAACTGGGCTCCTAGGGTAGACTTACCCCAACTTTTATTGTAAATTCAAATTTTGTCCCTAATTTTTCTCCAACTAGTTGAAGTTTGTCAACTAACTAAAGAGGTACTTACGGTACAAACTCCTATTTCTCGACCTATTTATTTAACTGCTATATGACAAAAATTGAATTTTAGAATTGTTAGTCAAAAAGAAAAGCAAAAAACAAAAAGCAAAAAAATGCAAAAAATGCAAAAAAAAAAAAAAATAGTTGTAACAGATAATCACTGTATCTTATGACAATAACTTTATGACAAGTTTAGGACCTCGGTCACTAATATCATGACTATCTGTCACTAATATATATTATGAAATATGACACCCCTACAAAAGCCATTATACAAAATAATCGTAGTAGAGCTATTTTCGCCCAAAACACTACAACTTGGGTCCATTTTCCTAAAACAGAGGATAGCCTAAATCAGAGCCCAACATCTTTTTGCTCATGTGCCACTATCAAACCATCGTAAATATAAGATTAGTTGCATTAATAGCCTTGTATTATACATATTGTACCACTTTAGCTCCTTAATTTTGAACTTACAATTTAGCTCCTTAATTTTGAACTTCTTTTATTACGTGGGCTTAACTAATGACCTCCACTTATTATAAATTAAAAGAAAATACTTACTACTACCGAATCTCCACCCCACCCCATTAGGGATAATATGTTTTCACGCCTACTCCTGGTGTAACTCAATTTTGAACTTACATAATGGATTACTCTAAACTTTGCAATTATTACAACAATGACCCTTTTGTCACAAAGTATTAAATTCTTAATGGAAATAAGTCATTCACAAAACACATAGTTTGGTAACAGTGGTCGAGAACATGACTCTGAATTTTAAACTCACAGTAAACTATTAAGAATTATGCAATTGTTGCAACAATAACCCTTTTGTGACGAATTAACTTTTTAACAGAAATTAGTCATGTGCAAAGCTCAAAATTTGGTAAGTATGCCACAAACGAGACTCCGACTCCCAAAACTAAATAATGCTCAATTATCGCTTTATGCATAATTATTTTCTATTTATCATTTTGTGATAAAAGAGTTATTGTTATAATAATTGTATAATTCAACATAGTTCATTACATAAGAAAAATAGAGAGAAAAAAGCGGTACAAGAGAGTATTGTTTAGGGGATATTACTATGATGACCCTAAATATAAAGCGCCTGCCAACCTGGAATACAAGACTGGCTGATTTGGGTAGTGATATTAAGGTGAGGCTAATTAATTGAGAGTAATTTTATTTTTATTTGTTTATTTTTGAACTTTGAAGAGATGGTTAATGTAATCCCTCTAATTTCTCAAAGTACTCTGAATATTTATAACAGTACTATAGACAAATTCAAGCATGCATATATGCACATATAAATAATTTTAAATCATCAAATCAAAAGCACAAACTACTGAGCTAGACTCTATGACTTACCTAATAGCCATGTTGTACTATAGCGTGGTTCCAACTCTGCTTTAATTCATTCTTCTATCCAGTTTGCGTGAAAACATAAATAAACGCTCCATAAAGTCATACCTGGTATTCCAGTGTTTAAAGAAAAGTGACTATTCGTATTTCAACTGTACAAAATGAAAACCAATCAAATCACGTATGAGATAGGCATTCACATGAACTACATGGCCCCATACCAAGGACACCATATTGATTCATTGAAGGTATACTTTATAATGAATTCTCAGTTATGTTCCCCTAGAAAACAAGAACATCAACAGTCCAACCCCTATTAAAATACTGGACCTCGACCCTCTTGTCACACTAGAAATAGAACCTGCAATCAGCAACCAAAACTATAAGAAAGCAAGGCAAGTTGAGGATGAATTGCAGAATCAGAAAAAGCATAAATGTATATCATATTACATATTCATCGTCAAGTTATTCATGACTCGAGTAAATTTATTCCATTGTACTAATGACCATCTTCTCTTGATTGCAAAACCTCGTTCAGAACCTACAAAACTCCTTTCTTCTAAGGTCAACAACACCCTCCAACCTAGGACGGTTTTGCCACAGTTAGCTAGCTATTTGAAGCAACTCCAAACAAAGTGAAGTTCAAGAAGCAAATTACTCGATAAAGCAAGCTCAGGCATAAGAGAAAGGAACATCTAGTGCTAAATTGAAGGAAGATGGATACTAGAAAAACTACATATCTGCTGAAAAATATCAACGTTCAGGGTAAGTTGACGCAAGATACACCAGATGAATATAAAACTGATGAAAATGAATATAAAACTGATAAACAGAATTGTAAGTAGCTATTACTTGTTCAGAGAGGCAACTTATAATTGTTGACCGGCTTAAAATATTAATCAAGAGAATATTTTGTCAGATAATGCATGTTCAGGCTACTAAAGACTCAACTGAATAACCCAAATAGGTCTGCTCCACAGGGAAAGATTTTACGGGGGAAAGAAAATGTGGCCAAGTACTAATTTCTAGTCGGACCAGAATGTAGAATTCAGAAAATTTTAATTTAATTCCCACGCCTAACAGGTAAGGATGGTATTGAATAATAACTATGTACGAACTCTATTTGAGGATTAACGTCGAACAAATGGGGTGCACCAACCCGAATAAAGAGTGCAAGTGTATAACAACTGGTTACACCATGGGGAATCTAACTGATCAGACAATAAAGAAAGTTAAGCATTCTTAAATCACAAACCAAAAAATAATAATAATAATTAATTTGCAATAAAAAATGCGAGATAAATGAAATGCCATGTGAACTTTTCTTCTTCTTATGGTATATTGGTAAATCAAAAGCAATGGTACCAAACGACAAGGAAAATCTAGACAAAGTCACATGACACGCTAAAATGACAAAAGCAGAGAGTCATCTACCGACGCACGAGCTTATGTCAAACTCAACTTAGTAGTAGACATGGCATCAATTGGTCCCAATGTCCACATGGGGTCTTGACTTTTATTTTTCATTTTTGGTTGTGTAGGGCTTAGGACCATTTATACGAGAGACTATAAGTTAAAAAACCGCGTGACAGACTTAAAAAACATCAAGTGAACTGGAAGACATTTTATGCAGCTTCCATGCAATTACAAATCCAACCATACAATTAAGATGAATAAAATATGAGTGGCTCTTGAGCCTACACCACATAATGCCATGTGAAATGTTAGGATATGAGACATATGACTCAATTACACCGGTCGACAATGTTTTTTATTTTTAACAAAAAGTGATCGTAAAAGTAGAAGGTGTAGAATCCAATTAACATTGCTCCAAATGATTGATGTAGCTTCTGACTTTGAGCTCCTTTTAAGTCTAGCTAATAAACCCATATTGGGTTGGTTTATCGTAATTACCCAATACAACATTCAAAACAGTACGTATACCCGTCAATCATGTAAGGTTTTGATTGTTGCTGCAAACTAAATGAACAAGATTGTTACTAATTTCGCGTACAGGTCACATCTACTAGAAGTCTATGACATTGACATGAAAAAGATAATTGATTTAAGAGACTTCGAAACAAAAACTCGTGTGAAAAAAGTTACTATATTTCACTATACCAATTAGGCAATAAAACCCGTAACTGCAATCCAACGGTGCTCAATGCTTTCTCTCAAGCAAAAAATTATATGAACTTTATTTTTGTTTTTCTCTATAACAAAGTAATCAAAACTACAGTAACAAAGCTCTTTGTGACGGGTAAATAATTTTCCTAATCTAGGCCTTACTTGGAGAGGTAGGGATACTCTGTTCATTCCTGAAGAAATTTTCGGGATCAACAGCAGTCTTCACCTTCACCAACCTATCAAAATTATCACCAAAGTACTTAACCCCATAAACTTTCCCTTCTTCATAACTATCTTTACCAAAGTTATTGACACCAATATCCAAGTCCCTATAGTTCAAGAAAGCACTCCTCGGATTCTTAGACACAAATGGAGTCATGTAACTGAAAAGCCTTCGAATTTGCGTCGTGTAATTCTTCTCTAACTCGATATCAGCCTCGTCCCAGTTCACCGAGTACTGAATTTTATACAAATTCCCAGCTCTATGTGGAAATGGAGTCTCAGAAGCAGAGATTTCGTTCATTTTCCCACCGTAAGGATTGAACACAAACCCGGTTTTGCCTAATTCAGTCATCCTCTTCCATAACCACTCCAACCCGTCTTTCGAAATGGGAGTCTGAACATAATCCGACTTTCTTATGAGAAAATTAGCCGAGTTAAGATTGCGATCGAGAAGCACATTCGGGTTGGTACCGTTATCGAAGTTAGCCCACCAAACGACAGAGTCTATCCAACTCGTCTGAATACAATCCTCCTTCTTTAAACCCAACAGAGGAAACTCCTTCGCCAACAACGACACTAAATCGTCTGCGTTTCCCAGATACTCTGTTATAACCGTGGCTCTAATAGTTCTCTGACCTCTCTTCACTCTCGAACTGATTGGCTGTATCAACATCCTCATGAAAAGATCGTCGTTTGTCGTCGGCGCCACTTGTTGCCACTGATAGACCAAATCAGTCACGTTCGGATCCTGGTCCAAAATCCTCTCGACCCGGAAAACCGTAACGGTTTTAGGGACCGGAACTAATCTCAACTTGTACGACAAAACGACACCAAAGCTCGCCGCCCCACCACCTCGAATGGCCCAGAACAGGTCTTCCCCCATTGATTTTCGGTCGAGGATTTCGCCATTAACGTTGACTATTTGAGCATCGAGGACGTGGTCAACAGCCAAGCCGTACTTCCTCAACAGGTTCCCGTACCCTCCGCCACTGATGTGGCCGCCGGCACCGACTGTCGGGCAGACTCCGGCGGGGAATCCGAGGACTCTGCTCTTCTCCCAGATTCTGTAGTAGAGTTCTCCGAGCGTCGCGCCTGCCCCGACCCAGACCGACTGGTCGGCCACGTCGACGGAGACCGACTGGAGTTGAAACATGTCGAGAATGACAAAAGGTTCTTCGGAGACGTAGGAGATTCCGGCGTAGTCATGGCCGCCGCTTCGGATTTTGAGTTGCAGGTTAATCTTCTTGGAGCATAGCACAGTGCCTTGCACGTGCGACACGTGCGAGGCCGTGACTATGAGGAGGGGCTTGTTCGTGGAGGACGTGTTGTAGCGGGCGTTTCGGATGTAGGCTTGGAGAACTGAGTCGTAGGACGAGTTCGACTGCGAGTAGACTGAGTTGGAAACTCGGTCCGTTGGGTTGGTCTGATTTTGGAGGCATTGGAGGAAAGTGTTGTACACAGAATCTGAGGCCTTTGATAGAACAGAAATGTTAAGTAGCAAAAGAATAGCAAGAGGAAACATTCTTGTGTTGCTCATTTTGGTTTTTTGGTTTTTTTGTTGAGGCTTTTGGTTCTATGTGAGAGCGGTTTATATAAAAAGATCAAATGAGCCAGTTATAAATGCTGGAAAAAGGACAGGTTTTTTAAATGTTCGATTGTCAAACCGCTGAATTTTGACTAAAGAAATTTCCAGTGAAACCTTTTTGGAGAAAATTTAGGGGGGCATCATCAGCCGCGGTTGATTGCCGTTTGGCAAGTTAGCACTAATCATGTCATACTTTTCTACACAAGGCCTAGTTGAGGGAGATTTATGTGGTATGTAGTTATCCAAATCGAATCGTGGTACACCGCAGGATCTCTATATTTATCAATCTACATAGTTTATAAATTATAATTTTTGATTTAACATTTTATGACCCCAACACCAAAGAGGAATAAATAAAAATAAAAAATAAAACTAATAAATAAAACAGAAAAAGACTCATATAGTATTGGCTCTTTAACGACAGTTACGCACTGATCTGAAACTGGGCCATTGTGTAACTTTTAGCTCGTCTCGTATCAAAGAATTTAAAAAAAAAAAAAAAAAAAAAAGAAGAAGTAAACCAATGGTGTTAAAATAATTAGTCAAACCAATGGTGTTAAAATAATCAGTCTCTTGGTTCAAGAATTGGTCGAACTAGGTTGTCGTACTATGCTTCATTTAGTGTTTGGAGTAATTACATGTGTATCGGGGATGGCTCATTTTTTTTCTTTTATTTATATATTTTTTTTTTCTGAAGGATGGACGGCGCATCTATCTTCTTCCATCTCGTGAGCAATTCTGATTAAAAGCCATTTTTAAAAGATGCTGTAATGACAAAATGTGTTGCATAATATGACAACTATGGAAGAGATTCGTGTCTCTCACATCTACCATGAGAAAAATCGAGTGCGGCTGATAACTTGTATCTTTTCAAGCAACTCAAGATTATTGGCTCAGTGGGGGCTTATTGCCCCCTTGAAATTTTGAATTTTGAATTTTACCTTGTTTTCTAGAAAGTTTCAATTATGTCCTCAAAAAAAAAATTAATAAACAAATAAATAAATAAACAACAAGAAAAAGAATCAAATTTAGCTCAAATAATTTTTTTATTTTACGACCCAGTGGAAAAATTTTCTAGCTCTATCATTGCTGACACACGCCCAAAAAATCATACACCAATGAAGGTAGTCTCAACTTGGCACTTAATTAATGTAGTTGCTTGGTTGCACACTATAATATGTAATTCTTTCCCCTGTCTTAGTTTTGTTTTCTAGGCATGTTCTTGCATTTTCCAAATCAATTAGTCAGTTTTGAAACGGTTTCCTAGCTATATCTAAACCGATCAAACTAATTATTCAGCATTTTATTTCGGTCCGAGTTACTCAATTTTTCGTTTTCGAAACACGGTTGGCCTGGGCAATGGTTTGATCGAAAAGTGAGAGAGATTAGAGACTCTCTCTCTGTTAATAATGTTTTTTTTTATTATTACTAATTTAAAGAAATAATATTCAGTTAGTTCAAACATACATAATGTATTTTTAAATATTTTGCACATATATTTACTTAAGCTCATTTGGCTTTTTTTTTTTATCTATTTAACATCCATACCTAAACCAACCAGACTGAGTTCTATTGTTTATTTCAGTTCATCGGTTTTTTGGCACACCCTTATTGTTTCCCTTTGGTTATACTTACTCATGTTTGAAAGTTGCATATTTTTGAGTGTTGTTATTCTCAATTTCTTTTCGATTCTTTGGTTTCATATTTTTATCTGTTCATGACTTTCTTTGTAGCACCTTTTGTTTTTATTTTATTTGTCCTCAAATAAATGGTGCCAACCTTTTTTCAAAGTTTGTTTAATGACATAAAATTAAAAAGATCAAAATGCATCAAGAAATTGTTGAAAAGTCATTAAAACTCAATATTTTTTTGTTTAAAAGTTTCTTCAGATAACGTGGCAAAGTTTGTGGTGATAAGACATAACACGTGTGTGTATATATATACATAATATAACAGTATAAAAGTAATATTAGGGACAGAAATAATTTATACCAAAAATTTACACCACATAAATTGGCATTCATATCAATCACTAAATTTTTAATGGTGTAGTCCCACTCATAGATAAAATAATAGTTTTATTGGATATCACATCATTAGTGTAATTTTTTGGTACAACTTTTTGGTGTCCTAATCATTATTCCAATTATGAATATGTATATGTTTATACAACGGATAAGAGCAGGATAAGTTCAAACCACTTGATCTTTAATTAATTCGTTATTCTTCTTGGAGTATATCTAGCAGCAAAGTTGAAAAATAAATAAATAAATAAATAAATAAACGAAAAAATAGTTTAGGGTTTGTTTTCGTAGTTAATATAACTAGATCTATTTAGTAATTTGAGATTGCAATGATTTAAGGATCATAATATTATTTTGCTGTTTCTATATCCGCATTAATACTATTACGTAACAACCTAGCAATAAAAATCCTATTGCCGACAGAATTATATTTAGTCATCTCTTTTCATAATAAAAAAATTGAAAAAGATATGTCGTCATCTCTTTGTTTCATTGATTGCAAATTTTTCCATTCAATAGATCCCTTTACATTTGTGAGTTATGACTTAAGTTTTCCTGAAATATATATATATATATATAAGAAAAATAGTGCATCATCTAGATTTTCTATTAATAATAATATAGGAGGTTGGTAGGCTGCTAGAAAATTTCGTCATGCCTATGATTAATATTCTATAGGCAAGAAAAGAAATTAGGCTATGTTTGGTAGAGAGGAAAGAAAGTAGGAGGGAAGGAAAAATTAGGAGGGAAAGAAAATGTGTAGGATAGAAAGGAAAGTGTCTTTCCTCAATTGTTGTTTGGTATGTGGGAAGGAAAGAAAATTAGTATATTTTAAAATGACTATTTTGCTCTTTTTATTAAAATTTTAAAAGTAGTATACAAGGTTAGTTTGGTAAATTTATTTTAAAGCATTTGTAAAAAAACTTTTCCTCTCCCTTTTCTCTCCATTTTTGGGAGGAAAATATTGGAGTGGGTCCCACCATATTTTTCCCTCCCCTTTTCTCTTCCATTTTCTCTTCCCTTCCCTTTTCCCTCTTACCAAACAACCCAAAATTTTTTTTCCCTCCACTTTTCCCTTCCCTTTTCCTTCCTACCAAACATAACCTTAAAGTCGACAAGCAAGTTCAATATGCTAATTATAGCAGATTATACAGATAATCCTACGTACTAGGTTTTTCTACCAATTATTTTATTATGCATATATTCAATTGGAAAAATGTCATATATGATTGCTGCTTGTAATTGATAATCTGACAACGTTGTCTTATGCTAATCCTCGACGAGGCTGCTCGCCCATGTATCTAATAAAATATTATTCATTAAGCACGTCTTTCCAGTATATAAATCGCAAAAATGATTGCTTAAGATTTTTATGATAAAACATGGCCTTTTCAAAATTATATGAGCAATAATAAAAAAATATATATATATTGATGAGTACATAACTTTCGTACACCGTATTGTAAATGTTAAAAAACTTTACTTAACCTGACTTCTAGATTCTTGTTGACCTAAAGGAGTTCAAAGAACTCATGCCCTTTTCAAAATTATATTAGCAATAATAAAAATAAAAAAAATATTGATGAGTACATAACTTTCGTACACCGTATTGTAAATGTTAAAAAACTTGCTTAACCTGACTTCTAGATTCTTGTTGACCTAAAGGAGTTCAAAGAACCCTTGGAAGGTAAAAAGTAAAAACGTACGACAAGAAGAAGAAGAGGAGGAATGGGAAAGTGAAGATGTGATTTAGGAACGTGAAGATCATGCCAAACAAGACGACACAAAACAGTGGGCGGCCACCTTTGAGTTTGACTTGGTCAAAGAAGGGACCACTAAGTCTACGCCTTAATCCTAAGAACATGCAGTAATTATTATTTGCAAATTTTTTCTAGTATATGTTTTCTTTTAATATATAAAAAAAAACAGTATTTCTTAACTGTGTTACAAAAGTTAAATCATATCTCATTGTTAATTATTTTTACTATTATTATTTTCTTGTAGTCACTAACTCCTAGTTGTCTCACAAAGTTTATTAAGTAATTAACAAGGTTAATCCAATCTCAATGCTTATAAGTTTAATCAAAGAGGTTAGATGTATCTATTATGACTAATAACAGTATTTGTATTTAAAAAAAGGAAAGAAAAGAAAAGAAGTATGCATGCTGGGTTTGTTTTGAGCAATGTTCTTCTAATTGAATTTTTTTTTTTTTTTCACTTAGAAGAATTGGAATTTGACTCACACTTTCACACCTTCTACTTAAAAATGAAATATGGTCATCATTAGGTTATGTTTGTGATCACTTTTGCAATTTTCCTTTAGATCATTTACTATAAGTGCAGTTTTATTTGCTAACAGTTTTGTGGGGAAATCTTTATATATAGCTTGTGGTGGTGTGAAAATAGAACTACCCAAAGTGTTATATATAGGTTTGGATTCCATTATTTTGAGCAGCAAATGTTGATGGGATAAAGCGTCAAGCCAACGTGAATGTGTATCCCTCCTTGTGTAGCTTTCAAGAATTTATTACACTAATAAAGATGGCGATGGAGTAGAACTATAGAAGATATATATTGATTCGGAATTCTAATTAAGCAAAAGAAGATATATATCGCCTTACCTAAAAGATACAAGGACTTCAACGCACTAGTTGAAGTCCAACGGCAATATAGTTGACAATTTGTTTACTTATTTTTCCATCTTTTTCTTTTTCCAAGCTCGTTTTTATGGTGTATATATACATGTATATATTAGGCCTTCCAAATTGCTGATCGTTGTTTTTCAACATATTAATTTGGTGTATTCCAAATGTTGCGATGCTTATGTCTCTATTTTTTTATTTTTTTTTGGGTTCAAATTAGAATCTGGCTTAATTGACAGTTTCTATTTTGATATAAGATAATATCTGCCTGATATTATCTTGCAAGTTATACAAAAGCTAGGATATGTCTTTGATTAAATGCGTCAACGTCTTATAGAGACTATTTTACGAGTACTACTATTGAATAGAAGTAGTTGAGCAACTTTTCACTTGACAAATATTCATTGGGATCATCTTCTAAGAACTTCTTAGAAAGACTGTAGAAAAATAGCAATTGATAGCATTTTTAAAATATATTTTGCTTGAAATATAAATCTCATAACAATATATTAGACATGTGTGGAAAATTATATCACTTGTAGACTGTGAACCAATAAGAGAATGACTTCAATCTCTGGTTGCTCTTCCAAACTATCTTTATGTATAGTCACACAAGAGTATGGTCTATATATGCAATAGAGAAAAAGATCAAGTTAGTGACTATGCTTAATTCATAAAAGAAATCTAAAAACAGGAATTAGACTGTTCATTTGTCTTTGCGAATTACTTTTCTCTTGAAAAACCGACAGAATTTTAGTATAGTTTTTGTCACTTGTGACAGAGCTGTCAGATACTCTCCTATGTATATAGACAATAGGAAGCTAACTGTAAAAACCTAAACTCTTTGAGGGTATTTTAGTACTTTTTCTGATAAAAAAAAAGAAACAGATTATATATATATATCTCTCTCTCCTCCCTCTCGACTCCCTCCCTCTGTTATTTCTCTGTCACGTACAGTCGGTGCCCAGGCAGTCCCAACGACCCATTTTCTGGTAGAGTTGAGTCGCTCCACCACTGGCAATTAACTCGGCGCCACTGAAAATGCCCCCTGCCAAAGTCTTGTTGTCGGAGGAGCTACAGAATGGTGAATCGCCAGAAAACGTCCACGATGTAAAATCGACCATTGACGGCTTTTTTGGATACTTCAGGCCACGAAATTGGACTTCTCGGCTTCCTCTCGATGAGAGGAATGTCATGATATATATATCTCAACTTGAAATTGCCCAGATTAAATTTTACCATTTTTGATAATTTCGAGTTATTTTAGTTTTGTATTTAAATTTTTCAATCCGAATGTTAGATCGTAAAATAAACCTCATATTTGTAATGTACTCGTGAAAATAAGAATTTTAATATATATATATATTAACTATGTTTGGTGACGGGCACGAAAAATGAAATCTGACGGTTCATATTTATCTCTTTTGTCGTGGACCTGGGTTCGACCCGAGCCGAAATCGATCAAGTTATATGTCTAACCTAGCTAATTTAGATACTTCGAATTCAGTGGAGACATCCGTTTCTCTATTCAAGGTCCCGTTGGACAAAAAATTAGATTTTCAAACCAAACCATCGAGGGTTCAAAAATAACCCCCGACCCTCCAAACAACTCCTAACACTCTCAATAGCGCCATAAAGCTATCTTGTCACTCGATTGAGGTAAGGATTCGATTACATGATTCTAAAATTAATTTAATTTATTAATTTACATAATTTTCAATAAATACAGAATTTCGTGATTTAATTTCTAAAAGTTGTATTTGTATTTGTTTTTGAAATGATTTGAAATATGAACTGCCTGGAAGACACGTCATACTGGTTGGCATGTCACGTATACTGTTTTGAACTATTTTCTGTAGAAAATTAGATTTTTGGATTTTGAAAAAAAAGGGCTATTATACTGCCAAAATTTTTAGAAAATTCAAAATGATTTGAGAACTCAGTTTTGAGGACTAAAAGTAGTTTCATTAAAGAATACTGCATGATTATTTTGAGATTTAGTGGAAATAGTGCATATTCTTATTCTGTCATTCATATAGCATTTGCATGTATTCACATACTTACGCGGCCGTCGGACTTACGGTACCCCACATTAGGTGCTCGGACTTACGGTCACCTCTTTATGTGGCTCGGACTTATGGGTGACCCACTAAGATACCTCGACATCATGATTGCACCATGGTTATATGTAGGCTTGAATAGATATGTACTGGTTTTGATTCGTATTTTACAAAAATTTAGAATGTTTGAACTATTGGACTATGATTTCCACTTGGAATTTGTGAACTATTTTTGAACGGACTACTAACCATACAAGACTTCAACGTGAGTATATTTATTTTGTATAAAAACTTGTAATCGATTCTCTACTGAGTATTCACGTACTTACCCCCACTACTTCTTTCTACTTTCAAGTGTCGATTTAATTTTAGGATAATTGTCATGGTGGCTTGACAAGCTTATTTGGCATATGTATGCCGTTTTCTACCTCTCTATTGGTTGGTTCCTATTCTATATCATCTTTACTTTCTATGTCAAACTTACTTAACTAATAATAGTGTATTCATTAAGTAGATGTATGAAGATGATTTTGCTATTAAAATTGAATACTTGGAAATACAAATGATTTTATGTAAATTATTTAGACTATAGACTTAAGGTTTAAATTTGACTTATTTTATCAAAATTTATGGATTTAAAAATGTTTCTAAACTAATTAATTAGATTTTCTTCTAAACTTTAAATGAAGAATTTCCTTGAAATATTAAAATTAGTGAAAAGTTTTTTGATTATAAAACTTGCTTACTTTTGATGACTAAACCTAAAATACTAAGTACTTAATTTTCTGGAATTTTGGAAAATCACTATTTATCGCTGTTTCAATCTAAAATTACTAAAAGTCACGGCTTTAGATTTCCGGACATGACAGATTTGGTATCAGAGCTTCAGGCTTCAGATCTATCTGGGATCTTGCCTGTGATATTTTGTGTTTAAAAAGGGTTTTGGAAAAGTATTTGATAAATGCCTCATATAACACTTAAGAATTGGCTAAATGTATTCTCTTAGCTCCAAATCGTTCCGAATCTTTCATTGACCTCCCTAGAATAAAACTCTGATATCCTTGGGATGATTATACTCCTGAAATTCTAGTCTCAGAAGTGTCGGGGATGACATAAGACTAGTGAATTCTACTTATGTCGAAATTCCTCAGTTCAAATGGATATTCGTTCTTGTACTCCTATGTCCATTATAGTGATAAGCTATATGAACCTCGTAGGTTCTAAGATAGGAATTCAGTGTCTTATGTCTTGATTTCCATGGCTTGACATTATTTGTGACTGCGGGATTGTGATTTAAATTTCTTGGAAATTGTTTATATGTGACTAACCAGTTTGAGTGTCTGATAGTATGTTTTCATAATCTTGTAACATGCATTGGTAGAACTTTTTAATGGTCATGGCATATTAATTTTCATTCGTGGATAGATATAATAATATGAATTTGGTGATAAATTAAAAAGCATTCCTTCTAATCTTACAAAGTTTAATTTTCGTAAGAAAATTCTTCTTTTTTTTTGCTCACATTTGCAAGAAAATTCTTGAATTAGTGAAAATTGGTTGGATTTAATGTCGTATTATTTGGTATCTAACTTTTAAAAATTTCAAGTTAACAATTATGGTTTTGAACAATGTGGACTTTTACAATTTATCAATATGGCATGTTTACTTCCGGGGAGCCAATGAACATTTTTAAAATTGAGAATATCGATAGGGTATAGTTAATTCATGTTTTCATGGAATGTACAGTTTTAAAATTAATGGACTAGTTAGATATTGAACTTTGTGAAATTGCAAAAAAAAAAAAAAAAAACAGTTGTTATATTAGTAAGATCTATTTGCACATTTAATGATGGTGGTTTAAAAATAGAGATATTTTAAATCAAGTAGAATTTTCATAGTGTAAAGTTTTGAAATATTTTTTCTAATTCTGAATATAGTAGATACTCTTATTAAAAATTATCGAGTTTCTACTTGTTACTTGATTTTAAATTAATGAAAGCTTTGGAAAATAAATTTACCAATTAACTTGGAAATAAAGATAAAAAGTTTATAGAAAATTTATATGGGAATTTTTGGCAAGAAGTTTATATTTTTAAAGGAATCATTGGTGTGATTTAACATGGTATGCATATGAATTCTTGAAAGTTTGTGCATATATTTCTAAAAGTAAAATATATAATATCTTATTACAAGAGTTTTGCTAAGTAAAATTATTTTTGCTAACTTGTTTGGAACCTTGTATATATTGAAAAATTTTATATTTTGAAAATTTAATCTGGAAATTTTTGTGAAATCTTGTCATTATAGCTTTATGTGCGTTGTTGTTTAGATGTGTTTATTCTTCCAAATTTCTCATTATGTATGTGACTTGCTCTATTGAGGTATTCATAATTTTGGTGTACATCGAATTGATAAGTTCTTGATATTCTATAAATGTCATGCTGTTAAATAAATAAGTCAAGTAAAATTGACTTTGCATTATCTACCCCAATTAGATAATTGAGTACTTGTATAACTAGTTTTAACTTGGTCTTCCAAATGTTAGGAACTCCTAGTATTGGGAGCTTGGGATGATATTTCATTTGAGTTTCGAATAAAAATATTTTGGTTTTGAATACCTAAGCCTCGGAAAGACTTAGGTGGTACATGATGATACATGTCATTTTCTTTGAAATTAAAATTTGAACTATTTGATATGTGAAACTTGAATTTTCAAGTAGAAAAGGGCTATGGATTGATATGCCTTGTTTTGACGTTTGGTAAAATTATAAGTATGCAGATTAATGAGTAGTATTTTCTTTGAAAACATAATTTGAACTTTTAAATTCACGTAGTTGTATATATTATAAATTCGTTGACTATATAAAATGGTTATTTTCTATAAACATGTTTTATAAGTTGAGTAGGTTTTTTTTTTTTTTTTTTTAAAGTTTATACTTAACACACTCTATTATTTTCTAAAATATTTTATAGTTTTCCTATTGTTAAAATGTCTTATGAAAACTATTTTTAATAAAATGAGAGTGTGGTGACTTTAAAGTTATAAAACCTAAAGAAAGCCTCACTAAAGTATTATCTAAAGTTTTTCATTAATGAAGAATAATAGCAAATTATTTGCATAAAGAGATTTGTCATAAAAAGAAAATACGCTTTTTAAATCTATTGGAAACGTGTTTGAAAACTTTGGAAAAGATTTGAAATTTTATGATGTAAAATAAATTGACATGTTTTAAGTACTTGATAGTTTAATTAGTAAACTATATATCAAGCGAGAAACTTCTTCTTGTTCTACTTACTTAGCTTAGTAAGTAGAATTGATGTGTTAGACATGAAATTGATTGACAGATGATGATAAGATTTAATCTTGTCGATGCGTACCCCTTTGGTGTTAATGAGTGAGTACTACTTGAGGTACTTTGCCTGCACTAACTTTTGGGGATGATTGGAGACTCTGGTTATAATCTGTTGTGGATAAAAGTCTTTACTAAGTTCGTTAATATTGAGTTCATTTTATAACTCATTACTTGATTTGAGATGGATCACAACATCATTATAGTAGCATAATTAATGGTATTTGAGATCAGCTACTCATGGATATGCCTAGAGAGTTATTGAACTCTTGCTATTATATTTTCAAAAGGAATACTTAAAGTTCAGGTTTGGTTTACCAATGGCCAAGGTGAAACCTTATTATGAACTAGTGTAGTATTCCTATATGCCCCTGATATTTGTGCTGCATGTTTTCCGAACTATTCTCAAAACTATTTTTGATATTGAAAAAAAAAAAGAAATGAGGTTAGATGGGAGACAGGTGTCGCTGCAAAGACAACTTATTCTATTAGAATCTTATTTCGTTATAGTATTGTTAATAATTTTATTTGCATATTAGGTGTTGAGTCATTTCTATGTGACTTTCCCTTGTACCAAAGACTTAGAAAGTCTTTGGAGATGAGTGACAATTTGGGATTGTTATTATAATCCTATATTGGACAAAGAGATTTGGAGAGTCTCTGGGTTTAATTGTAGTATGAGTTAATATATTGTGATATTACGTTGGATAAAAAAGACTTGCGAAGTCCGTGGACTATGTTTTTCATGTGGATACTTGCATTTTATATGCTTGGACTACAATGATCCTATTGATATTTGTTATGCTAAGTGCTTCTATGCAGAAGATTTCTATTCATGGTGATTTTAGTTTTGTCCTTGACTAGAAATGTCTTGTGTATATGGTTGTTTATCACTCATTATGAGAAACGGTAAATAACTTATGTCATTGTACTCTTATTGTTATTTTTGAACTCTGAATGCGTCTATCTTGTGTTTGGTGTAACAAAAGTGTATTTGATTTCTATTCGAAACATTGTTGGGTGTGATCTTGTGTTGATGAAGACCTTGTTAGAGTCTTTAGACTCAGTGATTGATTAGGACCAAATCTAGCTAGAGACATAGAAATGTCCTAGTTTGTTATTGATCTAGTGTGATCTGGGGATGGTATTGTATGTACCTAACATTTGATTGGCTAAACTATTTTGGTACTTAACAATCAGTATTCCGATTGTAGGAGTCATGTATTCTCAACTTCTTGCCCTAGCTATCATTATTGCTTCTGTGACTAATTGCAAATTTGGGGTTATCATTTCATGTCTCTTGTGACTAGGCCTTATACCTATTGATGAGCCATCTTGTCACTCTATACTTATTTGGTACCCCCTTGTCTCATGCCTTTGCGAGGCATCGGGTATGCTGGTGGGATTCTTGCACCAGGCACGAAGTGTATAACTAGTGGTTCACTTTATTTCTGCTTATTGTCCCTTGTTATTTTACTTGTACTCCCTGTTATGCTTGAATTTTGGTACGAAATTCTTTTAAGGAGGGAAGGATATAAAAATCCAAACTCTTTGAGGGTATTTTAGTACTTTTTCTAAAAAAAAAAAGAAACAGATTATATATATATATATATATCTCTCTTCTCCCTCCCGACTCTCCCCATTTGTTATTTCTCTCTCATGTACAGTCGGTGCCCAGGCAGTCCCAATGACCCATTTTCTGGCAGAGTTGAGTCGCTCTACCAACGAAAATCAACTCGGCGTCACTGAAAATGCTCCCTGCCGAAGTCTCGTCGCCGGAGGAGCTACTGAACAGCGAATCGCCAGAAAACATCCGCGACAGAAAATCGACCATCGACGACTTTTCCGGCCACTTCAGGCCATGAAATTGGACTTCTCAGAGAGGAACACCATGGTAGATATATCTCAACTTAAAATTGCCCGGATTGAATTTTACCATTTTTGACAATTTCAAGTTATTTTAGTTTTGTACTTAAATTTTTCAATTCGACCATTAGATCGTGAAGATATTCGTTTCTCCATTCGAGATCCCGTTGGAAAAAAATTGGATTTTCAATCCAAACCATTGAAGGTTCGAAAACAACCCTCAACTCTCCAAATGACCACCAAACGACACCTAACACTCTCAATAGCGCCATAAAGCTATCTTGTCACTCGATTGAGGTAGGGATTCGATTACTTGATTCTAAAATTAATTTAATTTATTAATTTACATATTTTCAATAAATATAGAATTTCGTGATTTAATTTCTAAAAGTTGTATTTGTATTTATTTTTGAACTGCCTGGAAGACACGTCACACCGGTTGGCGTGTCATATATACTGTTTTGAACTGTTTTTTTTGCAGAAAATTAGATTTTTAAGTTTTGATAAAAAACGACTATTATATTGCTGAAAATGATTTGGGAACTCAGTTTTGAGGACTAAAAGTAGTTTGATTAAAGAATACTGCATGGTTATTTTGAGAGTTAGTGGAAATGGTGCATATCCTTATTCTGTCATTTATACAGTATTTGCATGCATTCACATATTCATACAGTATTTGCATGCATTCACATATTCATAAAGTATTTGCATGCATTCACATAGTTACGTGGCCGTCGGACTTACGGTACCCCACATTGGGTGCTTGGACTTGCGGTCGCCTCTTTAGGTGGCTCGGACTTACGGGTGACTCACTAGGACACTTCGGACATCGTAATTATACACATGGTTATATGTTGGCTTGAATAGATATGTACTGGTTTTGATGAATATTTTACAAAAATTTAGAATGTTTGAACTATTGGACTATAATTTCCACTTGGATTTTGTGAACTATTTTTGAACGGACTATTAACCATACATGACCTTCAATATGAGTATATTTATTTTATATAAAAACTCGTAATCGATTCTGTACTGAGCATTCACGTATTCACGCCCCTACTTCTTCCCATTTTCAGGTGTCGATTTAAGTTTGGATAATTGTCATAGTGGCTTGACAAGGTTCTTTGGTATATATATGCCGTTTTCTACCTCTTCATTGGTCGATTCCTATTCTATATCATCTTTATTTTCTATATCAAACTTACTTAGCTAAGAATAGTGTATTCAAGTAGATATATTAGGATGATTTTGCCATTAAAATTGAATACTTAGAAATACAAATGATTTTATATAAATTATTTAGACTATGGACATAAGGTTTAAATTTGACTCAATTTATCAAAATTTATGGATTTACAAATGTTTCTAAACTAATTAATTAGATTTTCCTCTAAACTTTAAGTGAAGGATTTTCTTGAAATATTAAAATTAGTGAAAAGTTTCTTGATTATGAAATTTGCTTATTTTTGAGGACTAGACCAAAAATTCTAGGTACTTGATTTTCTGAAATTTCGAAAAATCACTGTCTATCAATGTTTCAATCTAAGATTACTAAAAGTCACGGCTTTGGATTTTCGGTCGTGACACTAACCATAAGAGTGCCACATAACTGCAGTCACTATGACTGTGGCGTGTAGGCCTCTAGTCATTGGCTAAAATCAGCCAATGACAGGTAATTCCTTTTCCGAAAATTTCCTGTTACCCAGTTTTGCTTCTTGTAATATTTGACTATTCAGTATTGCTTTTTCTATTCTGTAATCAGACAACTATTACATTCTCAATTTTTTCTTGATTCGTTAACATCTAATTAACCATAATTAGAATGACTATCTAATTATGTCTAGGTTTATTAAACCAAATTAACAGTAAAGATCTCTATTATTCTTTTTCTAGAAATTGACATATTCCAAAGAATGATATTTTTTGTGTTCACACTAAATTGCTAATTTTTTTTTAACACATCACATTCTTTTTTTCTTTTTTCGTTTTCTTGCTTAGTGTTTTTTTCTTTTTATTGTTTATATATATATATATATATATTACAAAACTTTTTTTTTTAAGAAAAAAAGATGTGTGAAGAAACTCAAACTAATGGGCAGTTGCTGCAAAGAAACATTTTGAGTGCAAGTAGAGGAAAATGAATTAAATGGGTTGGTCGAATGAAGGTAGCGAAGCGATTCCTAGGACGACAGCTTGATACTAGATATATGACAGCGGGATAAGAGAAAAAAAGAATTGGGGTTTTTGAGGTAGTGATTAGGGAAAAAAAATGACAGACTAAGAGTGAGCAGGATAACCGAAAAACCGACGAAACCGAAAAAACCGTCCAAATCGTAACCGAAAAAACCGTAACCGTAAAAACCGAAAACCGAAAAAACCGATTTTCCCTAAACCGACTACTATTCGGTCGGTTTTTATACTGACACCAGACCGACCGGAAAATAACCGACCGAACCGAGATATAACTGATATATATTTTTTATATTTTTAATATACTAAGAATAAAGAGTAAACCTACTGAAATGAAAAAAGAACCCTACTCCTAACATTCTTTCGGCTGCCTCCAGCCTCTCCACTCATTCAGAAATTTTTTTTTTCTCAATCTCTCACGTACATCTCCTCTCGAACCCGTGTCGCCGGCCACCCATCCACCTGCAGCCGCTTACAACATCGACGACTAGAAGAAGTTGATGATTATAGGCTGTGACGGATCAATTGCCTCCTTTCGTGGTAAACACAAAACAGATCTTGACTCTCTTGAACAAGTTTTGTGTATTTTTTTGTTTCTTTACTCAGCTATTTAGTGTATTTTTTTGAATTTTTTCCTTATTATTGTCAGTGTCCATTATAGGTTTCAGGTTTCAGGTAAAATTTTACTTGTTCATTTCATTGAATTTTTTCCTTATTATTGTCAGTGAATTTTTTACTTATTATTGAAAGAGTGTATGCTTCTTTAGTTCATTGATTTAATGTTTCCGATCATTTGTTTTAAAGTAGATTTTTTTTAATTAGTAGTATATGCTGGCTTTGATATTTTACTTAAAATATGCTAGATGTCTTTTACAAGTTGCATTCTAACAACTAACAATTAATAATCTATTATTTTATTTGCATAGAATATGCTAGATGTCTTTTACAAGTTACATTCTCACAACTTACAATTAATAATCTATTATTTTATTTGCATATATCGTAGTGATGTATATCTTATATGATCAAATAAGACTATAATAATGAATAAAGCATTGAATTGAAACACTTATCATGTTACTTTTTTTCCTGGGACCTTTGCTTGCTTGCGGGTTATTTAATTTATTTCTAGCAATATGGAAGAGGAAGGCACAGAACAACAAGTAAACGACTTGTGTGAATATCCAGAGCCTCAACAACTTAATATTGACGAGGAAACAGAGACTCCACAAGCTAGTATTGAAGGCGTAATTGAGACTCAAGCTGATATTCGTGGGAGAATTGAGAGTCAACGAGTTAATGTTCAAAGGGAAACTGAAAAAGGAAAAGATCGACCACAGAAAAGGGCGAGAGTTGGTAAAAAAACATCTAGCATATTGGATCATTTTACTAAGATTGATAATTCATCTAGGGCTGCTTGCAACTATTGTGGTTTAGATTATGCAGCTGATACAAAATTAAATGGGACTAGCACATTGTGGTTACATGTGGAAAAAAAATGCAAAAAATGTCCGTTTAGTGACTGGGTAGAACAGATGAAGAAGCAACAAATGGCGATGCAAGCTTTTACTAAGAATAAGAAGACTACAATTGTTGAGGAAGAAGTAGCTTGTAGTGGTCAACTAGTAAAATATAACCACAAAAAAGTAAGGGGAGAGATTGCTACATATTTCATTTTGGATGAGCTACCCTTTAGGCATGTGGAGGGAAAAGGATTTCAGCGGCTCATTAGATATTTCTTTCCGAAATTTGAGTTTCCATCAAGATTCACTATTGCGAGGGATATCTATCAAATGTTTCTTGATGAGAAAAAACAGTTAAAGAATGACTTGGTTACCAATAGAGTATCTTTGACCACTGATTGTTGGACATCAATTCAAAATATTTCTTATTTGTGTTTGACTGCCCATTGGATTGATACTAATTGGAAATTACAGAAGAGGATAATTAATTTTATTCAAGTTCCTAGCCACAAAGGTGAAATGGTAGCCAAAGAATTGATCAATTGTTTGAATGACTGGGGTATTTCTAAAGTTTTTGCAGTCACTGTTGATAATGCAGCTTCAAATAATGTTGCATTGGCAAATCTCAAGGAATATCTCTTGGAAAAGACTCATGGCAACATTCCTGTAGGTGGTGAAATGTTTCATGTCAGATGTTGTGCTCACGTTTTGAACTTAATAGTAGGTGATGGTCTAAAAGAGTTGAATGAAGCTATTTCATGCATTCGAAATGCCGTGAGATATGTGAGGTCATCTCCATCTCGATTGAAGCGCTTTAAGGAATCTTGTAAGGACGTGAACATTGA
This sequence comes from Trema orientale, assembly GCA_002914845.1. Taxonomy (NCBI): domain Eukaryota; kingdom Viridiplantae; phylum Streptophyta; class Magnoliopsida; order Rosales; family Cannabaceae; genus Trema; species Trema orientale. The sequence goes on from JXTC01000010.1 coordinate 1,924,354, forward strand.
GTCAAAGGCCTTATTATGCTTAGATGTGGTTACTAGATGGAATTCCACCTATATGATGTTAGAAGCAGCATTGAAATTCAAAAAAGCTTTCAAGAATTTGGAAGGTGATGCCAATTATACAAAGTACTATGAGGAAGAAAAAATAAATAACAAGAAGATAGATGGGCCACCAAAGAACGAAGATTGGGACAAGGCTGAGGTGTTTGTGAAGTTTTTAAAGAAATTTTATGATCTGACTGTTAAGTTTAGTGGCTCATTATATGTTACATCCAATCTATTTCTTCCACATATTTTCTCAGTCCAAGCTGATTTAACAACTTTGACTTTTGATTCAAATGCTTTAATGGCAAAAATGGCAAGAACTATGAAGGTAAAATATGACAAGTATTGGGGGAGGACTGCCAAATTGAATATGTTGACGTTCATTGCAAATATACTTGATCCAAGGTACAAATTAGAGGTCGTGAATCGGGGATTCAAATTTCTCTATGCTGATGCTCCAGAAGAAGCTGAAAAAATGATCCAACTTGTTACAAATATGTTGGGGAGATTATATGCATTCTATAAAAAGAAGCTTTCATCTTGTTCTCCAAGGTCTTCTCCTTTACCAAGGACTCCAAGTGTAAGAACTCATTCCCCTTCCTTTGTTTCTAATGAAACGGCAGATTCCTTTCTTTTGGCAAAATTAAATATGAATGATGAAGAGGATACAAATGATTTGGAAGATTACTTGGCAGATCGGCGTGAGAAACTAAAAGACAATAGTTTTGAAATTCTAGAATGGTGGAATAGGAATGCTGTAAAGTATAAGATTGTGTCCCATATGGCAAAAGATGTGTTGGCAGTTCAGATGTCTACTGTTGCCTCTGAATCAGCATTTTCCACAAGTGGACGAATACTTGATCCGTTTAGGAGTTCATTATCACCAAAGATGGTAGAAGCTTTAATTTGCACAAAGAATTGGCTAAGTGCTGGGAGTGATGAGCCTATTGTACTTCGACAATACATAGATGAGATTGAGGCTTTGGAGATATCTGAGCAAGTTGCACCAGGTAATTTTTTTTTTTCATAATGTATCAATATTTTCATTTTCATAAATTTTAGTTCATTGATATATTTTACTTGTATTTTGTTGTAGCTGATGGATCATGTATTACAAGCATAGACAAGGAGATTGAGTAGAAATCATTGGTGGAGCTTCAACATTGAACCACTTTTCAATCTTTGACTTGATGTTATTGTGTTTGGAGTTTAGTTTTTAGACTCTGTTGGATTGCCATTGGCTTATTGTTCCTATCTTTGGACTTTGGACTTTGTTGTTGGACTTTATTTGGTTGGTTGTGTCAGATTGCTTATATATTGTTCTTATATTGGGACTTTTTTTTAGCAGAATTCATTATTAGACTTTAATTTGGATTATGTTTGTTTGTTATTTACCAGGTAACATGGCATGTATTTTGGACTTTATGAGTTTATACTTTATGATAGAAAGTTTAATGGTTATATGTATTTTGCGAAAAAAAAAATTGACTTTAATTTGGATAATGTTTGTTTGTTATTTTCTAAATAACTGTGCATTGCCGCATGTACTTTGGGCTTTATTATTTTAGACTTCGTAATAGAAAGTCTGATGATTCTATGTGTTTTGCGAAACAATTTTAAAGATAAACATTCAAGGTTTGCTGGCTGTTCTAAAAAAAAAAAAAAAACGGTTTAATCGGTTTTAAACCGACCGAACTGAAAATATTTTCGGTCGATTTTTGCACATAAGTTTTTAATTCGGTCGGTTTTCGGTTCATATTTTCCTAAACCAAAAATGGACCGGTCGGTTTGGAGATGTACAAAAACCGTCCAAACCGACCGTTGATCACCCCTATGACAGACAAAGAAGACGATGAGGCTATGGTACAATTAAAAGATTTAAAAATTGAGAGAAATATGGCAGTACCTTTTCATTGATTAGACAGAATATATATAAATACATGTATATATAAACAGATATGCAAATCTTAATACAAAGAAGAGATTGATTTCCTAATGCAATCAAATTAGGAAAAAAAAATTAGAATATAAGAAATGGAGCTTAGGCTGCCCATAAAATCACCCTCTGTTTATCGTTGAAACCCGAGAACCAATCTTAGGAAAAAAAAAAGAAAAAAGAAGAAGAAGAAGAAGAAGAAGAAGATGAAAAACAAAACAAAAAAATAATAAATAAAAAGGACATGCATAGCAATCTGCAAGCCACAACAACTAGTAGTCTTCTTGGATTAGATGTGGTGGATTCTTGGCGACCGTTCATCTCACCACATCATTACTATTACTTATTTTCTTTTTCTGAAGACTAAAGATTGGATTCACCGAGCTCCATCTTGTGGGCATGTTATAAAATCGTGAATCGTGATCATATTCTATATGTATATCTATAATATAGTTCATTCTCTTATTTGTATATTATATCATTTCCTTGATATGGGCTGATAAGTTGGAGATTGGCTAAATTAATAATATATGAAAAGCCTTAAGCCTTACGTCGGCGGCAGCAGATGAAGATAAATGGATGCTTAAGTATTAAGCAAGGAGATTATCTCATTGGTTATTATAGTTAATACCCTAATATATAATATTTCAAGTAATTCTATTTTCTAAGAAAATTCTATTTGAGTCTCTTTATGTTTTTTTTTTCAAAGAATAGAGAGGTAAAATTTCTTGTTTTTTTTGTATAAGACGACGGTTGTTTCAAAAGGAGGAGAAAGAGGATAGTTGTCTTAATAAAAAGAGGGTTGTTTCAAAAGGAGGAGAAAGAGGATAGTTGTCTTAATAAAAAGAGGAGAAAAGTATGAGAGAATACTTGTGATAAAGTAAAAGAGGAAAATTGGTTGTATTAATTATTTATATAGTAAAATTCTTTTTAAAAAGTGGAGGCGGCTATAGTAGGGGCACCCCTACGTAAGGTTCTGTTTATACACCGTTTGATAGGAATCTGTGGAGAATTTGTTTATACACAGATTCCTATCAAACGGTGTATAAACAAGGCCTTACGTAGGGACGCCCCTACTATAGACGCGCCCTTTAAAAGTAATAGTTTTTCTTTTTATTTAGAAGTTTTCTACTTAATTTTTTTTTCTTTCTTTGTTATTCCGATATGTATATATATTTTTTTATCTAGTGAGATCCTGAGTGTCACAAATTTGAGTTTGTCATTTTCTTATGGGGCTTATAGAAATATGACCAAATTTTGGGCCTAATTTCAGTAAATATCCTTTTGTCAAAAGTTATAGCAAAATGTCCGGTATATATGCATATATACCAAGTGTAAAATTTTATATACCAAGTATAAAAAATTATATACTCAGTGCATTTCCGAATAGTAACTAAAATTGGTAGATCTGTGTATCTACCAAGTATAAAAATATATCTACCTGGACATTTAGCTATAAAATTTTAAAAATAGACATCTACTTAATCAAATTTAAATTCTTGGTCATCCACCTAAATTTTCCTTTTCGCGTATCTGGGTTTGTCATTTTCTTATTGTATTAACAGAGTCTAACTAGTCGTCAGGAGGAACACGTAAGCTTTTAATTACGATGCCAAATTTTATGACATAGCAAAATCTAAGTGGATAGATAGGGAAATGGGCTCACAAAACTAGATAGGGGATCTGGGTCCATCAATTTCATTGACGAGATAGCGATGGCCGAAGGCCTCGTCAATATTATCTTTTACTTTTAGTTGGTTAAAAATGTGTTAATTATATTAATAGTCCCTGAAATTATGCATGTAGTATTATTTTACCACTCAATTTTCAACTTATATAGTAATGGTCTCTAAACTATATAATTGTTATAATAATGATCGTTTTGTCACAAACTGTTAAATACTGAATTTTTAACTTATACAGTAGACTATCAAGATTTATGCAATTATTGTAGTAATGATCATTTTTTCCACAAACTATTAAGCTTTTAATAAAAGTCTTGTGCAAAGTTCACAGTTTAGCAATTATGGTTAAAAACGAGATTCTAACTCATAGAACTAAATAATGCTTAATTATATGCTTTGTCTATGACTATTTTCTATTATAAAAACTAACAATTTGTGACAAAGGAATTATTGCAATAACAATTACTTAATTTAGGAGTCATTATTACGTAAGTTAAAAATTGGGAGACAAAGTGATACAATGAGTATAATTCAAGGGTTATTACTATATTTAACCTTTTTAAAAAAAATCTTAACGAAACGTGTCTAAAACATAAAGGAAAAAGAATTGATTTGAGAACTTTAAAAAAAGTAAGAAAAAATAATGAGTATTTTTGAAATATGTAAGAAAAAATATTTATTCAATAACTATAAAAATCCCCTCATTTTCCGTACTTATTTCATATTTTTGCACGATGTACCTAAAACCCATGAGGCGAATAAGGCCTACGTAATACTATCACATCGTACCTGAAGAACGGTAAGATCAAATATCGAAATGCATGCCAGCTACGAAGCAAAAACAAAGGGATAATGACACATTTTATAATCGATAAATCAGCAAAGTACATATGGCATGGTAATTAAACCAAATATTACAAATTTAGCAACATCAACAAAAAAAAAAACCCGGGTATACTACAAGGTAACTCATTTTGGAGCGAAAATTTAGCAGTATTGTCCTTGTTCTACACTAAAGTCTTTCTAGAAACTTTGCTTGGTAGAATTGGGATACTCTGCTCACTCTTGAAGAAATTCTCGGGATCAACCGCAGTCTTCACCTTCACCAACCTATCAAAATTGTTATTAAAGTACTTGACCCCATAAACCTGCCCTTCCTCATAGCTATTTTTACCAAAGTGGTTGACACCAATGTCCAAATCCCTATAGTTCAAGAAGGCACTCCTCGGATTCTTGGACACATAAGGAGTCATGAAACTGAAAAGACTCCTTATCTCTGCCGTGTAATTTCGCTCCGCTTCGGGCGCGGCTTCTTTCCAACCCACTGAGTACTGAACCTTGAACAGGTTGCCTGCTCGGTGTGGGAACGGAGTCTCCGACCCCGGAATCTGGTTCATTCTCCCTCCGTAGGGATTGAAAACCAGCCCCACTTTGCCATCAACCATCTTTTTCCACAGCGACTCCAGCCCGCCTTTCGGAATCGGTTTCTGAACGTAATCCGACTTTCTTATCCCGTAAATCGCTGAGTTAGGCTTCCGATCAAGCAAAGCGTCTGGGGACGTGCCGTTCTTGGCCCACCAGAGAACAGAGTCGATCCAACTCATCTCCGTACAGTTCTCTTTCTTCAGCCCCAGCAGTGGAAAATCCTTCGCCAAAAACGACACGAGAGTGTCTGCGTCTCCCAGGTAAAGCGCCACGATCGTCACTTTGACCGTTTTCGAGCCTTTCGTGACCTCAGACGACGTCGGTTGCACGAGCATTCTCATGAAAAGACCGTCGTCTGTGGTTGGGGCAGCGGTTTGCCACTGGTAAACGAAGTCCGTCATGCTCTCGTTCTTGTCCAAGCTTCTCTCGGCCTCGAAAACGGTAACGGTTTCTGGTACGGGTACGAGCTTCAACCTGTACGCCAAAACGACACCGAAACTCGCTCCCCCACCTCCTCGGATTGCCCAGAAAAGGTCTTCCCCCATTGATTTCCTGTCCAGGACGTTCCCTTTTGCATCCACGATCTTCGCGTCAATGACGTGGTCAACGGCCAAGCCGTACTTCCTTATCATGCTTCCGTACCCGCCTCCGCTGACGTGCCCGCCGACCCCGACAGTCGGGCATACTCCGGCCGGGAAGCCAAGAACTTTGCTGTTCTTCCAAATGTTGTAGTAGACCTCGCCTAGCGTGGCGCCAGCCCCAACCCAGGCCGACTGATCGGCCACATCGACGGTGATGGAGCGGAGTTGGAACATGTCGAGGATGACGAACGGGACGTCGGAGACGTAGGAGACGCCGGCGTAGTCGTGGCCGCCGCTTCGGGTTTTGAGGCGTAGGCCGAGGGACTTGGTGCACAGTACGGTGGCCGAAACGTCCGACTCACTCGCCGCCGTGACGATGAGGAGAGGCTTTTTGGTGGAGGATGTGTTGAAGCGAGCGTTTCGGATGTAGGCCTGGAGAACCGAGGTGTAGGAAGGGTCTGATTGTGAATAGATAATGTTTTTGGCATTTTGATTTGATTGGTTTTTTGTGTGGAATTGTATGCATTTCAGAAAATTGTCGTAAACATCTGAAGAAGAATCCAAGGAAGCTGCTAATGAAAACGGGGAAGAGAGGTTAAGAAGAAGGAAAAGAAAAGCGAGAGGCAACATTTTGATCAAAGAAAGGTCAAGTAAAGGACTATTTCCTTTATTCAGCTAAAAAAAAGGTACTGTTTCCTTTCATTGATGCGTTCTCTGTTTCATCTGGATTTTAGTTTTATAGTGAATTTTTTTTTTTTTTTTTGGTATTTTCTATATTGGTTTTCTTTTTATTTTAGGTAAATATTACAACCATACAATCTATAAAAGGAGAGTTTTTACCATAAAAGGAGAGGTTGTGGACCTTTCATTCACAAACTACCGTGGAAATTTTGAAAATAAGTTTTGCTAAGTCAGCTGTATTAATCTCGTTAGAAACATCTCCATGTGGATTTCTATAAAGTACTGCACGATCGACAAAAATGGAAGAACAAGATTTAAGGTTTTTTTGGGCACCTTTTATCCTTATATTATTTGTAGATTGGCAAAATAGTCCTTGTTTTATTTATTTTCGATAATTAGGTTCTAAATTTTAATAACTTTGACATTAAGTTTTTTATTCGTTAATATTAAAGTTTTTTTTGATATTGAACATGTTCAAATGAAAAAAATTAGTATTTTATTAATATTAATTAGTTTTGAAAGGAGATCGAAAAAAATTTTAAGAGAAATTTTAAAATTTTTTATTAAAAGAACTTTTTATATTATGTTATTAGTTGTAACTAAGTTTTAATTATTTTCTTTCCAATTCCGACTAGTGCTAGTAAAGTATTGGTTTTGACCTTTGAAAATCTTATATGTGACTTAAAAATGATCAATTCTATCTAATATTTTAACAATTACTTACAAAAAAAAACTTAATATATTGTCAAGATTTTTATAATTTAGGGATTTAATTGCCAAAAAAAAAAAACTCAAAGTCTATTTTACTAATCTTGAATAATCTAAGGACCAGTCATGCCAAAGATCCTAAAATTTATATTCTCATCTTAATTTAATCAAATACTTTACATGTTTGGTCACGTAATTATTTAGAAATGTTTTGCAAAAGCTTAAACAAAATTGGGCTATTTTCTTCTGAGTTAACTGTCTCGTCTTTAAAAATAAATAAAAGTCATAAATCAGTTTCTTTTTTTTTTTTTCTTTTTTACTGGATATATCAGTTGTTTTGGAATGTATTGATTGATCAACGAAATCACGAAATCAGCACGCATCCCCTAAAAGGAAAATCTGCATTCACCTTAATTAATAAAATATTTTGACACATAAAAAACATATTTATATATATATATTTAGGGCGCGACCATTAAGCATTATTCTTAAGCATTAGACTGGTAATCGCTTTTATAATGGGAATTAAAAATTGTTATAACCTAATAATTGATCGAACGTAAGCATAATTGCGCAGATTGATTAATTACTGATTATTCCATTACAGTACCTGCAATAAATCAAAATCCCACTCAAGTTGATTTGGGGCACTTCGCCAGATAATGAATCCATGTTGACATCAATTGTCGCATTTTTTATTTTTTATTTTTCCTTTTCTGAGAGGGCGTTTTTATCTAATTGAGATCAGGGAAAATTTCGATTTGAAGTTGGAAGGGGTTGAAGTGATATTGAAAGAAGTAACCACGAAACTTCCCCCAGCGAAAAAAAAAATGTAACCAAGAAACTTCTAATATACTAATCTTTACTGCCAAGCAATGGCGGAGGGAAAAGGGGCAAGTGGGGCCCAAGAGGCTCCACTCAATTTTTTCTTTAATTTTTATATGTAAAATAATTTCTCTTTTTCTATTGGGTCCCGTTAATTTTATCTCCAATTGAGATGTGAATCACTTTTAAAATCACTTAAATATACATAATTTTCATTTAATTTTCAAAATAAACATCGGGAATAAATGGAATTTGAAAAGACTTTCAATTTTTTAAACATATTCATAGACTTATTTTCTATAATAATAATTATTGTGCGGTCTTAAATCTACGATAAGCCAATGCAGAAAGAAAAGTCAATTGAGATAAATGTGTTAGATCGCATATGTGCTTTTCTGATCAAAGTACGACATTCTCCAAATATATAAAATGCAACCATCAGAAAAAGGAAACAATCTTCTTCAAATAGGTAATCTACGAGAAAAGGAAATAAACTTTTGAGTCAATATTAGGCAATCAATTATATTGAAGATGTTACCCGATTTTGTATTATTACCAGAAATTGTATTTTCTGATTATGTACTTGCCTATTTTCACAATTGGAAAACATTGAGCCAACCTCACCTATATAAAGGGGGCTCAGTCTCATACTACGACACGACACAATTATCTCATAATCAATTCACTACACATTCTCTGTAATTCTCTCTTTGCTCTCACCTTGAGACTTAGAGAAACTCTTATAATTCTCTAGAAAATAGTAAAGAACAGTGGATGTAGGCTCATATTTTTTGGGATTGAACCACTATAAAATTCTTATCTCATTACTTTGCTTTATTTTTCAATTCGTTTTACACATAAGCTACATCTCATAAATCTTAAAATTAATTGTTGACAAAACTTCCTTCAACAATTGGCGCTAGAAGGAGGGCTATTCCAGCAAAAAGTTTATCAATTTTGCTTCTTCAACAATGGCAAATACCAAGAACACTACCAGGAACGCTGGAGTCAGCTAGAGTAAACTTCAGAGTGCTGTTGCTACACAGGTCGATCCTGTTCAGGATCAACCTGCCGTGATCGCACCAGAAAATATGGTTCAGAGACAAGATCGCATGGAGGATGCTCTTGCAAACCTTCAGCAAATCACCAACCAGATTAATAATTCTCTACGATAACTTGCTGAAGGATAGATGGTGACTCCACCACAGCACGAACATCCTAGAGATCATCCTACTCGACGACCTGAAAGAGGAATTCAGATCCAAGAGGTGAAAAATTGCGACCATCACAGAACCCAGCAGGAGCTCCATACAGATCGCACCTCTAAGGGAAAAGGCAAGGTCGCAGACTTGCCCCAAGAATCTGGCACCGGGAGTTCGAGCACAGATCGTGGTTATGGACAACCTTCTCAGAGAACTACCGTCAATCATGAGTCATCCTAGAGATCGTCCTGCTTGGCGGGAAGAGTGGCCGCACTGAGCGGATTCGTATCAAGATCAACTGACAAATGCCAACCATTCTTCGAGGTGTTAAAGGGTTCAAAGAAATTTGAGTGGACGGAGAAGTGCGAGCAGGTATTCCAAGAATTAAAGAAACAATTAGGTTCTCCTCCACTCTTGTTGAAGCCAAATCCGAGGGAAAAGTTGTTCTTGTACCTCGCTGTTTCTAAATATGTGATAAGTGCATTATTAATTTGAGAAGAGGAAAATATACAACAACCTGTGTATTATGTGAGCAAAAGACTCCTCAACGCTAAGACAAGATACCCAGAGATGGAGAAGTTGGCGTTAGTACTCGTCATCGCATCTAGGAAGCTTCGACCTTATTTTCATGTGCATTTTATCGAAGTTTTCACAAACTTTCTATTGAAACAGGTTTTGCAAAATCCTGAGGCTTCCAGACGACTACTCAAATGGGCGGTTGAGCTGAGCCAATCCGACATCAATTTTTGACTTCGCACTACGATTAAAGGACAAGCTCTTATAGATTTTATTGCAGAGTTCACTTACGATGTCGATCTTCCCGCAGAAGTAATCGAGAAACCTGCCATGGATTTAACTAAGTTGTGGAAACTTTATGTTGATAGATCGTCAAATGAGAACGGAGTTGGTGCGGGTTCAATGCTAATCAGTCCAGAAAGGCATAATATTCATTGTGCACTTCACTTTAGATTTCCAGCATTAAATAATGAGGCAGAATATAAGGCATTGATAACTAGACTCAAGCTCGTACAAGAAATGAAGGTCGAAATGATTGAGGTGTACAGTAACTCCCAGTTAGTCGTTTGTCAAGTGATTAGTGACTACCAAGCTAGAGGAGGAAGAATACTGGCTTATTTATAGGAGGTGTAGAGACTGTTCTCAACATTTACTGCTTACAGCATTCAACTTCTTACTCATACTAAGAACACTTAAGCAGATGCCCTAACCAAGCTCGCCTCGACGAAAGATGCAGAATTGCAGAAAGTGGTCCCTGTTGAATTCCTTATAAAACCAAGCATCGAAGTAGAGCCCCAAGTAACTATACCAGTTTACCAGAAACCTTCATGGATGGATCCTATAACGAAGTATCTACAAGATGGTGACCTTTCTGAGAATAAAGACGATGCAGCTCGTTATATCTTTTATGACGGGAAGCTTTATCGAAGAAGTTTTAGTTCGCCGTTATTGTTATGTGTTGATGAAGAAAAAGAACATTATATTATGAGAGAAATTCATGAAGGGATATGCGAAAATCATTCTAGGGGGCAGGCACTTGCGAACAAAGCCCGTAGACAAAGATATTTTTGGCCTATTATGAAGAAAGACGTAATGGAATTCGCTCGTAGATGCGACAAATGTCAACTATTTGCAACTATTCTTAGATTGCCACCTGTTCCTCTTACTTCAATGACTAGTCTATGGCCATTTGCAGTATGGGAAATTGATATTATTGGAATGCTCCCATTGGCAAGAGGAGGATTGAAATATGCAGTGGTCACAGTCGATTATTTCACCAAATAGACAAAAGCTGAATCTTTAAGTACTATTTCTGCGAAGAAGATGATAGATTTTGTTTACAAGTCTATAATCTGCCATTATAGTATACCACACACTATAGTTTCTGATAATGGAAAATAATTCGACTACGATGAGTTCCATAACTTCTGCGACAATGTAGGCATCAAGAAAAGCTTCTCTGCTGTAGTTTATCTACAAGCCAATGGTCAGGTCGAAGCTATAAACAAGGTACTTAAACAGAACCTAAAGGCGAAGCTGGAAGAATATAAGGAAGCTTGGCCAGAGGTACTTTCCGAAGTATTATAGGCTTATTGCACCACTCAACGAACCACTACTGAAGAAAGTCCATTCTCTTTAGCTTACGGATATGAAGCAGTGGTGTGAAGCAGTCAATGAAGGCCGTGCTAAGGCCGGTCTTCTCTGGCAATTGACGAAGGAGTGCGAGAAACTCTTCATCCTTATCAGCCTAGCTTGGACCTCCAGAGGAAGAAGCTGGTTCCTTGTTTGAAGGCTCGGGTTAGCTTATAGTTTCAGCAGGTTGAGGAAGAGGTGAGTTTTGAGGGACGTCCTCGAAGGCGACTTTTCATTTTTTAGAAATATCGACCTTCTCTTTCCCTTTCTTCGAGGAGGGAGATGTGCCTTCCGGTGTTTTTGATTTGGACCTTGAGCCCAATGTCGAAGGAGGGGCTCGCAAGCTGCTACAAATTGTCATATCTGCATAATAAGATAAGTTAGCATGTGGGGGTCATAATGTGACAAGAGAAAAGAATAGTAGAGGATCCACCTTCTACTTACAGCTGAGAGGATGGTGGAGAAGAAGCTATTAGAGATGGCAGTCCTTGGGTAGAGGTCAAACCAGATGTTTTTCATTTCCTAAATTTAGAAGATGAAGTTTCTGCGCTTTTTTGTTTCTTCGAGCTTGATGGTTTGGAAGGACGAATGGCAGCCGCAAGAAGAGATGCTCCCTCCAGAAATAACCCACAAGCGACCATGTTCTTAGTTGTCCCAAATTTTATCCAGTCGAATTCTTTGATTGCGAGCTCGTTTATTTTATACACCCTTGCAAGCTATTCTTTGTTGAGTCCTAGGCGTTCTTTGTTTGCTGCAAACACATTAACATGAAGTTAGCCAGGAAAATATATATGCATTGAAAGAACGAGTTATAGCTAGAAGTTACCTATCAGGATTTTGAAAGAAGCCGTTATCTTCATAATGAAAATGGAAATATTCCATATTATTGCGGACACCGTGACCATGTTCTTGGTTGTCCCAAATTTTATCCAGTCAAATTCTTCGATTGTGAGCTCATTTATTTTATACACCCTTGCGTGTTGTTCTTTGTTGAGTCTTGGGCGTTCTTTGTTTGCTGCAAAGACATTAACATGCAGCTAGCCAGGAAAATATATATGCATTGAAAGAGCGAGTTATAGCTGGAAGTTACCTACTAGGATTTTGAAAGAAGCCGTTATCTTCATAATGAAAATGGAAAAATCCCATATTATTGCGGATTCCGTGAATGGTTTTTATTGCCTGATTCGACCACTTGCTCGCATAGAAGAAGTCGAAATCTGAGAGGTTTGACTTCACTTGGTAGAACCAAGCGAACTCTTCAAGTGTGGGAGATCCTAAACCTCATTTGTGGTATAATATGTACAAACCTACTATATACCTATAAGTATTTAGAGTTAGTTGAAAAAGAACTACACCGTAGCAGTCGACTATCGACTTAAAATACGGATGTAGTGGAAGGTGAACACCGCATCTGAGTACTATGTCGGAGAAGGAGGCCATTCCACGAGGAGGTGTATGTGGTCAATTAAACTCTGTAGTGAGGCGAAGAGGCACGTTAATTCTGTAGTCACGAACAATCTTCTCGAGCTTGTTCGTGGTGTAGCTCGTCTTTATGTCAGTGCACGACTAGTCACCCTGCACGTAATTGTAGCCTGTAGATAATGCTGGTGCGTCCCTGACGTGCTGAGGCCATTACTCTTGAGGGAGATCGCCAATGCGAGGACTGCTCTGCCTAGTCCCGGTTATTTCTATCTCGGGCTCCTGCTCTAGATAATCGTTAAGATCAATCGAACTAATACTCGTAGCTGAGAATGACGACTCCCCTGAGAACGCATTCCCCTCCTTAAGTTCTTCGCTACTAGACGTCTGAAAAAGTAACATGGGACATATTTAATCTTATGCGAGCATTGGTCTATAGGTATGTTTATATAATTTGTTCATAATACTAACATAAGTGCGACCTAGAAATAGGCGTACTAGTTTTTCTTATAGGGTACTCGCTATATGCAAGCAATTTGGGGGTAAAAACCCTAGCATTACACTGACAATCGCGTTATTCATCTATCTTAGATATGATCGAATTCTTTTAATCAACCGATGAATTCATCTATGTAACGGGTTTCTATTCTGCAAATGCGAGCAATTCTTTGATAAAATGTCATTCGACTCATTAGATTCATCTATCTACAGTGATCGAGTTCATCTAATTGATTAATAGGTTCGTCTAAGGCAATTCATCATTCGATCTGTTAAGTTTATTGTTCGACCTGAGTAGTTTAAAGATTCGACTCTAAATCTAAAGTTTCACAGTTTATTTACAAACTCATAAATTATAACAATCGCAGATTTACCTATGGGTCTTGCCTATTTTTGAGAATAAATCGTCAATATTAAATCAGAAAAGTCAATTTCGTCATTCTGGGCTCATAGTCTAGAAATATCAATGCTATCAGTTCAATGAATGGCTAAATCAACAGTTCACAGTCCATTCAGTTTAAGAAAGAGAAGTTCGGAGATAATGATAGTTCGAGTTTCTTAAAGCAGTTTATCATTTATACATGCTGTGTTTCTGTGGGTATCATGATATTAAGGGAAACAGAAACAAAGAAATGAGAATATAAAAAGAGTTACCAACCTTTGGTTAAAAGGGTCTCTGAAAAGTCTGGACTGGTGTCGTCAGAAAAGATGGAGCAGCAGTTAAGGTCACCTGTGACAGGGAAGAAGATCCTTCAGTCTTGCCAAAAAAGATTTGAGTTTCTTAGAAAATTTCTGAGGTTTGAGAAGCTTAAAGGATTCAGAAAATGAAAATAGAAGATAAAAGATTTCCTTATATATTTTGAGATTCAATGAATCTCAGCCATAGATTAAAAGAATTATTTTTCAGAGTTAATCACCAAGATCTACACGGGAGAATTGATTTTTGAAAATCAGATCAATTAATTTTTGAAATACGAAAAGGTTATTGGTTCGAAATGATAGCTTACATCATCATCATCATGTCTATTCGAGAAACGAAAGGGTTTTTCGAGTCTCGCCAAATCCTAAGGTTGAAAACAATACATGGACGCGACTGTCAGAAAAGTGGATATGCATGATCTTGAAAAGGTGTGATTCGAGATTTTGGGACCCTCCTAAGTTTTCGAGATGACCTCATCAACGCCGCACTCTTAAGCTCGCACTCATCAGAGTAGAAAAGCTCCATTTAGCCCTAGAAGACTAATGGAGCTGGGGTCAATTGTTGTGCGATCTTAAATCTACGATTAGTCAATGCCAGGAAAGAAAAGTCAACTGAGATAAATGTGTTGGATCGCATATGTGCTTTTCTGATCAAAGTACGACCTTCTCCGAATAAGTAAAGTGCGACCATCAGGAAAAGGAAACAATCTTCTTCAAATGGGTAATCTACGAGAAAAGGAAACAAATTTCTGAGTCAATATCAGGCAATCAATTACATTGAAGATGTTACCCGATTTTGTATTATTACCAGAAATTATATTTTCTGATTACGTACTTTCCTGTTTTCACAATTGGGAAATATTGAGCCACCCTCACCTATATAAAGGGGGCTCAATCTCATAGTACGACACAACACAATTATCTCACAATCACTTCACTACACATTCTCTGTAATTTTCTCTTTGCTCTTACCTTGAGACTTAGAGAAATTCTTATAATTCTCCTGAAAATAGTGAAGAACAGGACTCATCTTTTTTGGGGCTGAACCACTATAAAATTCTTGTCTCTTTACTTTGCTTTATTTTTTAATTCGTTTCACACATAAGCCACATATCATAAATCTCAAAATTAATTGTTGACAAAACCTCCGTCAATAATAATTAAATAAAGACAAATTTTACATTTTAGATTATTTCTTCAATATAAATTCTATTTTATTATCATTTAGAATATTTTTGTGAAGTATAAGAATTTTGGTGTGTAATTTTTTCTTTTTAAAAAATTGCTTTACCTTACCTAAAGAAAAAACAAAAAAAAAAAGCTTTAACGCCCCCACTACAAATTAGTTCTAGCTCCGCCATAGCTGGCAAGCTTCGTATATTTGAACCCAAATTATTGTAGCTTTGCTCTAGCTCAACTTTATTAGTTATCCTCTGTTTAATTTTTAATTACTTATTTATTTATTTGTTATATTCTCTAGACTAATCTCTTATTAAAGCTTTTTTAGTAGCCAAAAAACCATAAGTCGGCCTTCTCTCTCAAAAACATTGTCTTCTTCCTAACATTTTTTTTTTATCTTGGTTTTTAACCCTTTCGAATGTGAGAACATGATCTCCCTCTGGTAAGAATTCCCTAGTTTTTATATTTCTATGGTTTTCTTCTTCAGTAACTCTTCCATTAGTGTGAAGGTTTTTGTCCTAAGATATCTTTATAAGTTTTATTTATTTTTGTTATTTTCTTTAGTTTTTTATGATTTTCTCGTAGATCTGAATCTAGAAAAAGTTCATCATAAATACATGCATAATTCGTGAAGATGTATTTTATGGAAGTTGATATTATACTTCGATATGATAAAGAAAAAACTCTTACTAATCTATTTCGTGAAAGTCTAGATCTTATGGTGTCTTCGAGGTTAATTAGCCCCATAGCAGAAAGTGATTATAAGTTTGCCATGGGTATGGTGAAGCCGATTAACTATATGTTTAATAATGATATCATTATTAGTGAATTCTCAATTGAGAGAAAGTAGCGGTTGCACTTGTCAGTGTATTTCTCATTCCGAAATCAAGCGGCCAATAGACATGCTAAGCATAATTTTTCTTATAATGATGCTTTATTTTATAATGGAGAATTTCTTACTATAACAAAAATTTACTATAATAAATAATTTCCTTCTTTTAAAAAGAAAAGTTTAGGTAGCTATTTAATTAGATTCCTATTCTTCTAATGGTAACTTGCTTAAAGACCATTACTTTTCTTTTTTCTTTTTCTTTTGTCTGAAAAGGAATAATGCTTTTAATCATAATAGAAATATAGTACAATACCTATCAAAGGGCTTTTGGATACAAAATAGACATCTGTAATAAATTGATCAAAATTCTCGGAGGAATTTTGAGCACTAGGATTCTGAGAAAAAATTGACCCAGAATAAGAAAACTCATATGGATCACCATTGTTGTGTGCTTTAATAGAGCTTTCTAATTCCGTTAGCTTGTTATGACCCTCCACTCAATATTTTGTTGATGTTGTCTTTTATTTCAAATCCAAATACCATTGGAGGATAAATACCATCATAGAAACTATTTTCAAAATAGTACAGATCTCAATGATAACTATACTAAATGGATCAAAAATATAGATCCACCAAAAACTACCATAAATCTAGATCTAGGTAGACTAAAATAAAAAAAAATATAAAATAAACTAAAAACTACCACAGATTAAGATTTAAGTGGACTAAAACTACTATAGATCTAGATCTGAGTGAAGTTATATTTTTCTAAATAGAAGGATTATTTAAAGACATAACAAAAAATAAATAAAGAAAGTGAATCTTTTTACTGGAGAAAGAACCAAAAAATCTCTCTGTACTGAGTTGGAAGAAGATGATGAGAAACTCTCTGGTCGGTTCTTCAAGTCACTTAGTAATTTATTTTTAGAATAATTCTTTTGTTCTTCCTTTTTTGATCCAGGAACAAACTCCACTCTGCAAATTTGTCACTGACTTATGTTGACTTATGTATGATTTTAACCTAAAATTGTTGTGATTTTTTCATCAACGAATAAAATTTTCCCAAATTTGAATGAATGAAATCAGAACTAAAGCTGGACTGACATTCTTTAGACCAATGTTAATTTTAGAGAACAACTACATAATTAAGTTACCGCGTAGTTCCTCAAATAGGGAAATGGAACTAACTAGAAGTCTTCACTAAAGTAACTTTTTTTGGAATATTTTGAAATCATATATAGTTATTGAGATTATATAATCTATGACTATTAATTGGTTATTAAAAAAGTTCATAATTTTATGGTCTTAGATAGTGTGACCCATGTCACACAACAGAGTGATAAATGAACAACTAATTTTTTAGTGGTAAGTAAATTAACTAAAATTAACAGTAATTGATAATTTTTTGTGTGTAAATTCCAAAATATAAAAACAAAATAAAGCTAATTTAAAAAAAATAAAAAAAAAAGTGAAAAAAATCTTGTCATACATTTGGGCCAAAAAAATAATTGTAATTTTTTCAAAAAATTATTATGAAAATTCATTCTTGAATGAACTAGAGTCATATTAATGGAAATAGTTGGAATTCTCTACACAAATAAGAATAGAATAATAATACGTGGGATTAACATGCTATTTCAAGTCCCACTTAATTCTCCTTTCATGAACGAAAAAAGAACAGGCTATTTCAAGTCATTTTTAATTTTGGTTAATATTTACTAGTTAATGGAGAAGAAAAAAAGTCATTTTTCATTTTGGTCAATATTAGTTAATGGAGGGAAAGAAAAGCCCAAAAAAGAACTCACCCTAGGTGCGAAGCTACTCTTAGGAAAGGGGGGCACTTTTTTCCTTCATATCGATATTTTATGTATATTTGGTTAAAATTAAGAATTGTCCCCTTAAAATTTTGAATTCATACTCATATCCTCCACAATGACACAAATTAATGATTAAATTGTGTCCAAAGGGCATTAGTGAGTTACTTAAAAACAATCACAAAAATTTAAAACCTACTTATGTTTAGTATTTGTTATCCTTTATGCACTAATAAGATTACCAACATATATGCTTACATATTAGAAGAGATAAAGGAGATAAACATTTAAATAAAGCCCCCCCAAAAAAAAAACCCGTACTTCTAATCCAAAATCAAAGTATGCAAACCATCTCTTCTATAATGAAATTCTATATTTATAAAAATACATGTTAGAAAAAATTAGTATGACTAATTTAGGATGCGTTTGGTATATGATTCGAATTCTATTTTTCAAATTCAAAAACAATTTTTTTATAAAAAGTTGGAAGGATTAAAATATTTTATACTTCCAATGTTCTACGTAAAAACTGTTTCTGGATTTGAAGAATAGGATTCAAATTTTATACCAAACGCACCCTTAATCATTCATTTGACTGTGAAAACACATGATTGTAGCTCTAATATACTCACAAAGTTATTTAAATGTAATATATGCCTCCCCCCCAGCTTTCATCCTGACTCACCTAATAACTATTTGATAAAAAGACTACTCCCTATATTATTCGTACATCCATATACATTAAAGGGCTTCGTAGCAAAATAGCAAAATTTTAGGCTCTCCAAAAGTAAGTAACAATTATATTATTACAATAAAATTGGATTTATATACTGATATTTAATATATAATAAATGTAAAAAGACTCATATATCATTTAGCTTAGCTAAAAGAAAAAGATAGATAAGTAAAATATAAAAAATGGCCATTTGTTATAATTACTCTATGTTTGAAGAGGTATGACAAAGTTGATCCTCTTCTTTAAAAAAATTGAATTGATAACTAAAATTAGCAATGCACTTGTATCATCAAAACAAGCTTCTCAGTGTGTTTAGTTCATCGATATGGCTTACAGACTGAAAAATGACACCCGACACCGTTTTGAGACAAAACCTTAGCTTTGCGGGTACGAGTTTCGAGAACCGACAACTTCAACGGTCAAACTGTAAGTCATGGTAAAGCTTGTAACGAGTACAATTCAACCACGTCATTAATTCGAAGATCAAATGGCCGGATCAAAAGTCACATATAAAAAACTATAAAACCTCAAACGCTAGCGCATTCATGGCATGCAAAGTTCAGTGGAGAAGGATACTCATGCCAGGTAGGGGCCAGCGAGGTTGTGTCATGGTAGATAAGAACAACGGTTCATCGTTTTTCTTCGTGCGTCCCTTTTCTCCCTTGTTGGGAAGTGCGGTGGTGATGAGCTAGACTAATTAATTGGCCAGGAATTGATTTGGTGACAACTTCTCTTCATTAGTGCAATGGTGGTTTGACATTTAGTATTGGCCAAGGATGAGGAAGAAGGAGGGAGAGAATGAGATAGTGGGAGAAGGAAAACGAGAGATTCATTGAGGTCTGGGCTTGTCCCCCACGTGGCCAGTTGTACTTGGTCAAATGAAATGGTCGAATTTTGCTCTTAAATCCACATTTTCCAGTTTTCTTTCACCTAAGCTCTGATCATAAATTGAGATAAAGTCCTCATTTCCAAAGAAAATTTTCAAATAAATCCAATCAAATTAATAAATTTCCAACTTCATCTTTAAGTGAATTTCGTGCTTTAATATCCTTCTTTCTTAAAAGAATTTCATCCTGATATTAGAATGAACTAAAAGTATGGAGTATAATGGCGTAAGAAAATCACATCAAACTACTAGAAAGAATCACATCAAACTATTAGAAAAACACCAAATACCCACTAATAGAAAAACCTAAATAAAAGGCGGTTGCCAAATTTAAAAGACACTGTTTTCTTACGCAACTGGCGTTGTTTACTATTTAACAACGATTTTCAACAAAAATGGCGTCTATTTGAGACATTTAATGTTAGTTCTAAGAGCCGACGTTAAAAGTGGATATTTAACGCCGTTTCTTAGGGAACCAGCGTCTATTTAATATTATGGATTTTTTTATTGAGTTGTTTTATTGATTTAAGGATAAAATAATAAATTAAGGTGATTTATTTTGTATTTTATTGTATATTTTTTATTTTTAATTATTTTTTTGTTAAAGTGACGCCGTTTGGACACTTTAAAGGACTAATAAATATAATTGATATCATAATTATAATCAACGAAGAGATGCGGCTAAGTAGAAATACCCGGATGGATTAGTTTTGGAGCTCCTGTGTTTGAATCCCAGGAGGAACACTTTGTCTCCTTTTTATATAGAGTAATGATTGGGACACAAAAAACTTACATCAATGATGTGTCATCCATTTCAACCACTATTTTATTTAAAGTGGGACCACACCATTTAAAATTTAATGGTTGAAACGGATGCTACATCATGTGGTGTAAGTTTTTGATGTAAATTTTTAGTGTCCCTAGCATTACTCTTTTACTTATTACCCATTTAACGCTGGTTAATTTTAAAACCGGCATTAAATGTCAATTTTTAACATCAGTTTAGAACCAACGTCTATTGAACATACATTTAAAGGTGCCTGAATAGATGCCAATATTTGAACAGGCATTAAATATTTAACAACGCTAGTTTTTAATTGGCATCTATTTGTATTATGGTAGTAGTGACCTGAACATGGAGTAGCAATAAAATTCCAAAGAAATATTGATTCAAAACCACACATAGCTATCCAATCTACCCAACATATGACTTTTAGATAATAGCAAGAGTTAATGACGTACACAAGAAGATAACAAATAAAAAAATGACACAATTATGAGTTCTAAGACCCCAGCATCATTAAGATTGAATGTATATATCTAGCATAAGGAAATTTAAATGAAGATCTCAAGTATATAGAGCAGTCATAGAGACAAATAATGATGAACATGGCAAGAAAATTAGAGCAAAATAGTTTGACAATATTAACACTGATCACTAGCTACCAAACTAGAAGAGTAGACCAAATGTCAAACACAAGTAATATTAGCCTCCTGATTGTGATAGACCATAAACATGACTAATCCATTCATTTGTAACTCAAACGTAGTCCTAACCAATCATTGAGTAAATGACTCTTATATAAGACTCCTTTTTAATACATAGAAATAAGCCCTGATAGAGTTTAGAAAGGAACATAAATACCACTATATCACACAGACTAGATAAAATAGTTGGAGATTCAAATCAAGGAAATATAACTTCAACAGGAAAAAGCCATTTACCATTCCTCATACCGAACGAGATACAACTCTAAGCATAAAATATGCCTAGACATTGATGAGATTAGAATCACCATGAATAGAAATCTCAAGTATAAATAACTACATAAACACTTCAAGTATCAAATTGTAAAATCATTGTAAAACCATTGCACTTTAAAGTGTTAAAATGAAAGTACCTACACGACATATAAATCCAAATACTCTCCGAGCCTTTTGCACAAAAAAGAACAGCTTAGAAAGTAATCAAAATTACATGTAAATACAAGCACTTCTCGAATCTTTTATACAAGCAAAAACCATATAGATTTAACTCATTTGTCTAATAAGCAACTCAACTCAAAACAATGTCTAGACACCCCAGAAATAAGGTTGATAGGCTATCTAGTATATCATTTTGTGGTGACATCTATTTCCTATGCAATCTCATCCATTTCTAAATCGACAACAACTTGCAATTATGGTTGAAAATATAAACACAAATATTATGAGCAGTTAGGATACAATTTCACAATATGCTTCTACCTAAGCTATAGGTAAACCTGAACTTCTAACATCATACAATAATATAAGTGAGAAAACTCAATAATATTAGAGTTAAATCCATGAGTAAAGTCGTGTTAATTACTATTGGTTATATCACAATAATAATGCTAACACCTAAATCAAATAAATAGTTGGCCAAAGCTCAAATCGACATTAACACATTCGGTAAAAGTTCCGAATACAAAGCAAATGACTTATAAGGAATACCAAGAACCTCAAATTGTCAATATAAAACCGACTTTAACATAATAGTCCTCTATTAGCACCAAGAAAGAATGTATGAAGAAGATTCAACCTTGCCCTCAACTAAGTGAGCATTTAGTGTATAATGTACCACCCACAAAGCTTTAAAAAATAAGTCAAAGAACCATTCAAACCATCACAATCAACTATAAACTTTCAAAATTATGAAACGTTTTGGTTTAAATCCTAACTATATTACAATAGAAAATTCTCTAAGAATCCAAAACGTTTTATAAAGTTTCAAGACAAAGTTTTCTTAAATATATTAAACTACATTTTCCTATTTGTTTAAACCATAAATGAGAATACAATTTCATCAATCTTTAACCTGAGGAGTGGAGTTTAGTGAGGATTACTTTGAGATTTTTAGTCTTATAAACATACCATACATTAATAATTTTTTGTAACCAATTTGAAAGTATTTTTAAGGAAAGAGATAATTTTGTGAATTTTAGAAAATTACAAGAGTGCGTAAAAATAAAAAATTTTGATTGAAATTTGTAAACAAATAAAAAAATAAGAAAAGAAAAATCAATCCTCATGATGATATTAGTTCATGGAAAATTACACCAAGTATGACCAACCAAATATCTCATGCACAAACTTTACAAGTCAGAAGGTGATAGGGAGCTTTTTTTAAGATTATCACACACCAATATTCACAACCCAAGTCTTATTAAGACTTAAATCTAAGTATCGAAAATCCAAAATATCTATCCATTTAAAAACCCAAATGACATTCTTTTCCCAAGTTTCCAGTACTAGGAAATCCAAATACTTTGACCAATCAAAAAGTATCGAAATCTCCTATCGAACTAATTCTTTGCAAAAATCTCAACCATGCTTGGTTTATTTAACTAAAGCGCAAGATGTCACATAACACTAAGGATTAACAATCCAAAAAATATCAAGAAACTATATATACACTTAAAGTACATTATGTCAAGGAAAAACTAGAAAAATGAACAATTTCAATAGCCACAAGGTTTACACAATAGAATCATATCGAACCATATATCAAGACTTGGCCCATTTGGTGTGTAGGACTGGACTAGACTATTACTTGAGATTAGATTGTATAGGATTGTATTAAATTATATTAGTATAATAATATATCATATAAAAAGATATGTGAGATCCACATTATTATAAAAATGAGAAAAATATAAACAGAAAGAGAAAGTATAGGGCACACTTTTAACGGGAATGAGTAAAGAAGAGGAATGAACTATTTTAACCTTTCCTTCATCTGAGTTAAAATAATCCCTTTCTAAGGTTCCTATTTTAGGCCTTTACAAAGTTGTACCCTTCTTTTTCTAACAACATACAAAAGAATGGATAAAATAGTCTAGTTCTTTCCTTTAGTGATGCCGCACCAAACACCCGAAAGTCCACGTTGTCCGTTCAAATAAAGTTCCAATCCGATAACCATAACCAAGTTCCATTCTCCAAGAATTTTATAGTAAGAGAAATCACACCTTGAAATTTTCAAATATTGCATAAAGCTAAAAGGTTTTTCTAAAAACCACATCAAGCCACACCAAAAGTTTCCAAAGTAGCCAAACTTGTTGTAAATAGTTTTCATACAAAAGTTTCCTTAAACAACTTATTTTCAAATCCAAGTTAACTTGTGAATCAATTTGCAAAAGGGCTCCTTTAATTCAAACTCGAATACCAAGTGGAAGATTAGAAGTTATTAGCAAGTGTAACTACTAAGTTTGAGACTTACTAAGATGCAAAAGATTTTAGTTCATGAAAACAAATTGGTACAAAAAGTTCTTCAAAAGGATATAATCGTGTAAAGTTGGATCTTATAAATTTCATCCAGTCGTAACTAAAGTTAAATTATGTTAAAATCTCAACTTCAAAGTAAGAATATGCTTTAAAAACTCTAAGCTCAAAGTGGCCCACATCTTTAAAACACTAAGTTCTTGAAAGTGTGAAATGCAAAACACACCAATAACAAAATTAAAAAGGTCTATAGCTCTTTTGAAAATAAATATACCCCATATACAATAGTTTAAATAATCCACAATCTAAGTAGTCAATTGGAAACTTCTAAAAGTTGCCAAAACCTTAAAACGATACAAGTTCTAAATCCAACTAAATTCTCAATAATTCAAGAATTCCTGAACCAAATAGTCAAAAAATCCAATACTAGAGAAAATGCAAGATTGAATTTAAATCAATCCTTCAATTAATGAGTAATATGCTAGTCAAAAAGTCTTGCCCATGCAAAAATTTATGAACATAAAAAACAAATCATTAAATACTCAAACTGAGTAATCATAAGTAAACAATTCTGAATAAGGTCAAATCACAATCTAATAAGCTCAAATGAAGTCAAAATAGGACAATCAAGATACAAGATATTAGATTGATATTTTAGAACCTACGAGGTTCGTACAACTTACCACCCAAATGAACCTAGGAGCACGATGATAAATGTCTATGCAAGCCAAGGATTTTCATATGAATTATAGTTCCGCAGTCTCGTGTTAAACCCAACACTTGCGAGACGTGGATTTCAACGAATTTACTATTCCAAGAGACATTAGATTTCATTCTAGGAATAATATCAAAAGTCTTAGGACAAGTATGAAGGACTATAAAAATCCAGATTTAAAGAGGATAATTTGGGAAATTTACCAATTTTCGGATTAAATAAGATAGGGACTTATTTGTAAAAGTTTTTGGAAGCGAGGACTAAAATATAAATTCTTTGAGGACTAAATTGAAATAATTTTGAAAAATAGGGGACCATTGTGAAAATTGCACAGTCCCCACTTAGGGTCACGTGGCCCTCACTTTTTCTTCTTCCCTTTCTCTCTCTTCCTCAAGATCTCTCTCTATGCTCTCTCTTTATCCCTCCCATCAAATGGCCGCCGAAGGAGCAAAAGCTCACCGCCCTGCCTTGCAACCGTCGTCTCACCACACCAGTAGCCGTCGCTACTTCGCCATCATGCTAGAAGCCTGTGCCGCCAGTCATAAGCCACCGAGAGGTCCCGTTCGTCGCAAAATGCCGTTTAAGCCACAGAGGTTTTTTAATTTTTGGCGTTGTTTAAGCCGCGGAGGTTCTTGGCTCATTGGATTCGTCTTGTTGAGAGGGATCTCTAGGTATCTATTTCGTGATTCCATTTTGCCCGAATTAAAAGTTGCCATTATTGAGTAGTTTAGGCATTGAGATTCAAGAGTTGACCTTTTGATTGGAGTAGGATCATATTTTTAATGTCATTTTTGGAATGTACTCGTGAAATGGTGAAGATTGATATATATATATATATACTGACTATGTTTGATGACCGGCACGAAAAACAATATCGAACGGCCTAAATTTTACCTTATTTTGCATGCCACAGGTCCAATTTTTGTCCGGACCCGAATTGGATGAATTATATGTCTAATCTAGCTATTTTGGGTGCTAGGAATTCAATGGAGAAATCCTCTTGTTGATTTGAAATTCTGTTGAGAAGTTAGTTTTTCCCAAGAAAGTGATTGAGCGCTTGGAATCGATTCTGAACCATCCAAAAGATAATCCAATGATACTCCAAGGTTCCACTAGCATGGAATCGCTATTCTAGTGAGGTAGAGATTCGGTTACTTCTGTTTTATACAGTTTTTTAATAAAACTTACTTTATGTTACATATAATGAAAAATGTGATTTTAAAACTATTTTAGATATCTGTGATGGAATTAGATTATATATTATATATTGGATTGCTCTTGAATTTTTCTGAGTGTAGGTTATTTTTGGATATATTAAAATAAGGCTGATATACTGTCCATTTTTCTATAAATTTTAATCAACTATTTTATTAAAAGCAGAGCATCACTTGAACTTAAATTACTGCATGGTCATTTCTACATATCAGTTCAAAGTACACGTATCATAGGATCACACATGCATACCGAGTTAGCATCATAGGATTTTACAGTGTGGCGCTACGGCTCCACCGACGGTGTAGAGTCTGTGAACCCGCGTGGGGTTTTTCTTCTGATTACCTCCCTATGTTGGTAGGCATAAGTGAAGCAGTTTCCCCTCCGGGTTGGCAAGTATAGGCGAGGTGTTCATCCCTCCAGCTTTTGTAAGTGACACACGGGTGTCCCATCCTGGTATGGGCTAGGTGTCAGAAAGGCTGTATGGTACACATAGTGCTAACATCTTGGTTTCCATTGATAAGAGGTGGTGAACTTATAGGTATGGGTAGATTTGTGCTATGTGTTTGTGGACTGATTGATTTTGACTATCATGCTTTCATATATATATATATACACACATATACGAATTATCAACTTTACAAATTGTTATATATATGTGTATATATATATAGTTTTGCAAATGTGTTTTTAATTAAACTAATTATGCAAAGACTCTCCATCACTAAAAAAGTTTTCAAATGAGGTAACAATTTTTCTACCGAGCTTTCGAGCTCACCTCCTACTTTTCTCCTTTTCAGGTGATTGTTCATTCGAGTTAGTTGTTTCGGTAGCTAGGTAAGTCGATTGGCTTACGCTTGTGGCTGTATTCCTCTCCTCCGGTTAGTCCCTATATTTTGTTCTATTCTTTTTTCATATCTAACTGTTTAGCCAAGTTTGTTCTACTTGTAAATTAAGTAAATGTATGTGGATGTCTTTACTACTCTTTGAGGATTTTAGTATATAAATGAGACACTACAGTTCTTAAGGAGCATATTTTTAAAATTTTAAGTATTTGGAATTATGACTAACTCTGTAAATTAATTTTTGGATATTCGGACTCAAGCTTTACGAAATTCATTTATTCAACACTAAAATTTTATTAAGCCAAGTTTTTAGATGACTTAACTATATTTTTTTGAACCTTAATTGATCTTCCTTCATAAACTAAACTAAAGAGGGACCCCTTTTAATATAGAATTTCTAATGATTTGAGGACTGGAATGTAAAATCTAAATACTTGGTCTCCTCTGAATTTTATAAATTCCTTATTCATCGTTATTTATACTCAAAATTACTAAAAATCACGACTTTGGATTTCCGGTCGTGACAAGGACTATATCCTATTTAGCCAAATTCCAACTGATGTATGAAGTACTGGTCAAAATAACTCTTCCGAAACCTTTTTTAAACATAAAAATTATTTTATGTATGATCCTAGATAGAACTAAAAGTCTCACGCTCTGATACCTTTCTATTACGACTAGAAACCAAACTGCAACTTTTAGTAATTTTATATGAAAATATAACTAAAAGAGTTATCTTGAAAAATTTACACAATTTTCATGTTTAGACTTATATATTCTAATCCACAAATCTATTAAAATTCTATAACTAGAGGAAAAATTCAATTTAAACTTATTTATTTGATAACATATTCTTATGAAGTTTACGAAAAATCTGATTATTTAATCCAAAAACTTAGTTGATAATTCCTTAATTTCAATAAAGTAAAATACGTAGAGATCAAGGTCCAAATATCGTTCTGAAATAATAAATTAAATCTAAAAAATATGTATACTTCGATGTCTAAGGATAACAACATAAAGACTAAGTCATTGTCCAAGCAAGTCACAAGTTTTGAAAACTAATTCTTGATGAGTGAGTTTTACTTACGAATTATATAACATTTAAGCTACATATTTGGTAGATTCTCGAAATTTTTGTGGGTTTTATTTATATTTTTAATGTTTTAATTGTAAGTTCGGTAATTTTGGTGTACTTGATGGTATTTGAAGAAAATGACATGAATTATAGCAAGTTGGGAAGAGAAGAAAGCGTCTTGGCACTTGTTATTGGTGCTAGAATGTTTAAAAGACTCAAAATAAGCTCAAATTTGTGAGGACCAGAGAAGCAGGTGCCCCGGCGCCATGTTAGTAGCACTCTGGTGCTAATTCGAGCACAAAAGGAGACTTGGCAGCTAGGGTGGTGCCCCGGCGCTGTGTTCGCGGCGCCCCGGCGCCGCGCTGCAGAAATTCAGCATGTCTTTTTCTTTAGATGCCTTTTGACCTAATTTTTAATGTGGCCGCCTCCAAGCTTATAAATAGGTTTTTTAAGGATTTATTTGGAGACTTTTGAGAGCTTTAGACCTCAAGAGAGATAGAGAGAGAGACTTCAGGAGAAAGAGAGGAGCGGTATGAGCCGAAGATGAGAGTGTTATAACTCAAATTCACTTAGAGTTTTTCTTTCCTTACTCTTTATATTCAGAATTATCATGTTTCCTTTTGCTTTAGCTATGAACTAATTTATTTTCTAGGGCTACGATGTAGCCAGATTATGATGTCTTGAATTATTTAATTCTAATTTAATTTTATGTTTATTTCCATTCTATGCTAATTATATTAATCTATGCTTAATGCTTATGAGAGCCTGATCAACTTTTGCATGAATTAGAGGTTTGATCCAAGATCTGAGAAGGGAGAATTGAATTTGTCTTGATTAATATGACATGAGATTATTGTAGGATAGAGATATCTATGAGGTTTGTGCAGTAAAATAAATTTCTTGTGCTTAATGAGTTTTGATAGGTTCATAGTTTACACAGAGATATTGAAATTTCTCTATTGAAATATGTTTATTAATTCTTGAGAAAGAGTAATGGATATAATAGAGAAATTCACTGTTAGTATAAGGAATGGACATTAATTGATTAGATTAAATAATTTAGACGGATTAATCTAGGTGAATCGGAAACTATAGGTCTTTAGCTATTTGATTGTCCTATTTATTATTTTGTTTTGCTTTCTTTTTATTTAGTTATTAGATTTATTTTTATGAAATATTTCTTTTTGATTTGCTTTCAAATAAAATTAGAGTTAGATAATTTTGGTACTTAGTAAGCACAGTCCTCGTGGGAACGATACTCATACTTACACTTTATTACTTGTTCGATACGTGCACTTGCGTTTATTATTTTCACAACAAGTCTTAAGAAAATTAAATTATACATTTATATACCAAGTCCTAAATTAAAATAAAAACATCCTTTAACATCCATTTGATAATAATACTAAACTTGGCTAAATAATGAGATAGGTGTTGTAGAAGGGAATGGAGAATATGAACCAAATATAAAAGGTGAACGAAATTGTATGGGGAGAAAAGAGGGGGAGAGCACGAAAAGCTCAATAGAAAATTCATAAAAATTT
Organism: Trema orientale; assembly: GCA_002914845.1. NCBI lineage: Eukaryota > Viridiplantae > Streptophyta > Magnoliopsida > Rosales > Cannabaceae > Trema > Trema orientale. Next base: position 1,953,286 of record JXTC01000010.1, read on the forward strand.
AGTTTCTAAAAATACTTGAATGGTTAGTTGTTCTAAAAAAATATTTCCTGAAACTCTATGTATAATCCAAAACCAATATATACCAATACATTTGAAAAAGATATTAAAACAATTACACATCCAAAATCATATTATAAATCATATATATCCTTTCTAAAAAACTGGTAATCAGCATATATGTGTGTATATATATATATGAAAGTATAATTAATAATATATGTAACAAAAATCATATAGAAAATAATACAAATTATCCAGTCCTATGAGCTTCCAAACTCTCATCATGAACTCAAGTGCTAGAATAATATATGCTAAATACCCGACTGACATCCGTTTGCCATAGCCGGAGAGACACCATGTGTCACCCATCAAATGCTAATGGGCAACCAAATATTTACACCTACCAAATAAGGAAGGTAATCCAAAGAAACTTCGCATGGGTTTATAAACTCCGCACTATCGACGGGGGACAATACCATAAAACTCTTGATACTAATACAATGCTCATGTGTGACACGTGCAATATGAACAGTTTGTAAATTAACTACGCAGAAGTTTCAGTAAAAAGTTCTCTGCTTTTTTATATAAAGATATTTTAGGTTTTCTATAAAATCTGTCAGTATAACAATTATATTTTGAACAAGCCCAAAACTAAAGCTTGCATAGCAATACAATATACTACATCTCATTTATATCTCAAATCACAAAAATCATAATTTAATCATTTAAATTCATGTTTTTCCGAGATAACTTAATTAAGTCAACTTTATTCAAATTGATATAAAAGTAATGCAATTGAATCCCTTACCCAATCCGGACGGCTAAACCTAGCTATTAGATGCGTAGGATGCTGCTCAGCACTTGATCGGACATTCGATGGATACTCAGAATTCTCTGTTTGCTTACTTTGGAAATTCCTTTCTATCGGTTTCTCAAATAGCCGAACGAACCTCACAACTACATTCATATCGTCGAAACGAGGTTCTCAATATATATAATTCATCGATGCAATTGACAGATTGGAAAACAACGTTCAACACGCGCGGTTATAGAGAAAAAATCTAAGCCTCGCCATATGATTTTGTCAATCGGCAAATTCAGTTATATGTCATTGTGAAGCTTGCAGTGAGTACAACCCAACTGTCTCACCAATTTAACAATCGAATGATCGGATCAAAACTCACATCTCAAAAACTACAAATCCTCATAGCCAATCCTTTTCTCGCAACTCCTGTGAACAGCAGCGCATCCATGGCATGCAAAAGTCAGTGAAGAAGGACCCTTGTGGCTTAGGCAGGTAGCGACGAGGTTGTGTTGAGGAGGAGGCCGATAGCTGTGGTGGTGAAATAGGCTACGAGAACAATGGTTCTATCGTGTTTCTTTGCATGTACACTTCCCCCCTTGCTGGTGAGCGAGGCAGTGACAAACTGGGCGATAATAATTTAGAGTGAGAAAATTGCGAGAAATGTTAGGTAATGTCAAAAAAAAAAAACGTTGGGACCAATATGCCGAACAGGTAAAAGATTGGGTAACAATGATGCCATTTATCCTTTTTAAGATGATTTGTAATATTTTGAGAGTCTTTTTAGAGAAACCGCCCAATTTCGGGGAAACTTTAAAAAGTTTCATTTAAGAGAATGTTATTAAAAATTAACTAAAATAAAAATAGATAAAAGTAGAAGGTAATGGAAGATGAATTATTTTCTTAAGATTACTTAGGACCTGTTTGGCATGGCTTTGAAAGATCTTTTGGGGCTCTAAAGATCTTTAAAGAGTGTTTGGATAAATTATTGTAAGATCTTCTTTAATCTAGAAGATCTTTTTAAGGAAGTATGGACCCCCTAGCTTCTCTAGAAATGTCTTTTTAAAAAATACAGGAAGCTGTTTTGAGTTTTAAGTGATACTTTTATATTTCCTATTTTATTCTTTTTTTAGTGAAGAAAAAAAAATTAAATTCCATCCTAGTCCCTCTTACATATGCGTTCCACCTCTGTTCTTCCCGAATTAAAAGTTTCATCACTCTCCATCTTTACCTAAAGAAAAAACTCTAAGTTCATCATTCAACAAAAATTTCAAGGTTAGTATTTTTTTTTTATTTCTTTTTTTGTACGATTGAGTTGTAATATTGTCTCATGGTTTTCATTGCCTTTTCTTTTATCTTCNGTACATATAATTTGTTTATTAATTAAGCTTAATAAAGCTATGCACTTTATGAGATATTTTTATGCATATTTATTTCTAGTAAGGCTTTTTTTTCTGGCATTTATACCAAAAAAATAATAATTCGTATCCACGTATTGTAATACATAATGGACAGTGACTCAGATATAGAAGACATGAATGAAAAATATATAATACAAGCTATAATAGAAGAAATAGAATTTGATTTACTTACCATTGTTATTGCAAGAACATCAGTATATTATCATAATAACTTTTTGGTTAAAGAGCCGTGCAAAAGTTCGCCTTATACAAGATGGAGATTTATGATGGAGATACTTGATGGAAATGGTCGAAGGTATCATGGGATGTTTCGAATGAAAAAACATATTTTTTTGCAAATTGTGCGAAAGATTAAAAAGATATGGATTAACTTCTAGTAATGGAGTGAGATTAGAAGAGGCAGTTGGTATGTTTTTGATAATCTTAGGACATGGTGCAGGTAATAGAATCATTCAAGAAAAATTCTAATGTTCAGGTAAAATTGTTAGTAAACAGTTTGGGATTATATTAGAAAAAATGAGTATGCTTACTTTGGATGAAATTAGAGCACCTAACAATTTTGATGAAGTCCCGCATTATATATGAACCAATCCTAGATATTGGCCATACTTTAAGGTATTTTATGTGTCCTTGTTTAGAAGTTGTAAATGTATAAATTTATTTTTTTATTTATCCAAATTTTTATATTACTTGTTGTTAGTAGGACTATATTAGAACAATAGACGGAATACATATTCGAGTGTCACATCCAGTTGATGAGCAAATTCCATACATCAAAAGAAAGGGTTGTCCTACGCAAAACATTATGGTTGCATGTGGATTCAGTATGTTATTTACATTGGTATGGCCAGGGTGGGAAGAAACTGTATTCGATGCTCGTATATTTATAGTAGCATTAAGAAACATTGATATTAAGCTACCTAAACTACCAAATGATATATTGTATTCATTTAAGTTTTTTTTTTTTTCTTTTTAAGGCATATTTCAAAATTTTCTCTAAACAATTATTTAAGTAATTTTTTTCCTTTAATTTTGCAGATAAATTCTACTTGGTTAATGCAGGGTATCCAAATATAAAAGAGTATTTAGCTCCATATAAAGGGGAAAGATATCATCTTCCTCAATTTCAAAAAGGCAGTCAACCTAGTGGCTATAGAGCAATATTTAACCATGCTCATTCATCATTACACAGTGTTATTGAGCGTTGTTTTGGTGTGTGGAAAGCACGATGGGAAATCTTGCACCGTATGCCTAATTATAATTTTGACAAGCAAGTAGCTATTGTTTCTGCTTCAATGGCATTACATAATTTTATAAGGAGAGAGGCCATTGCTGATATGGATTTTTCTTCTCGTGATGAAGCAAATAATGATTCTCCTAATGATGATGAACCGAATATTAACCTGGCAACAGATGAGACTGAAATGGGAGTTATCCGCGATAAAATTGCTAGAGAACTCATGTTTCGATAACCATCATTTTACGAGTATTATTTTTTAAAAATTATTGTATTAGAGTAACGATTCAATTTTTATATGGTTGAGTTTAATTTTATGTTTCACTAATTAGAAAAGAAAAAAGACTTCGTATGTTTTTCGTTTCTTTATTTAGTTGTTACCAAAAAAGCTAGGTATATCATTTTATTATTAAAAAGTTCAGTCACGGGCAAATTTGACATATCTTATTCATAAGAGCTTTTATGTTACACATGCCAAACATATTAGAAAGGTCTTCTAGAATGAAAAGATCTTTCAGGATGGATTATCCAAACAGTAACTGAAAAGTTACAACTTTTACTTATCTTCTTCTTCCGTTAAAAAGTAGAAGTAAAAGTTATCCCAAACAGGCCCTTAATACTGAAAATCTTCTTCTTCTGACAAAAAACGAAAAACAAAAACAAAAACAAAAAAAAAAAAAAAACAAAAACAAAACGATAAGAAAACGCAAAAATATCGTCGTTGCATTATATCCAACTCTATTCTATTGGTAGTACAAGTACCCAAATCAACATGCATGTCTGTAACTCAAGTACATATAATATAGCACCATGTGACTTTGTCACCTAAGATGTTATCTTACTAATTTCTATGCTAAAATCTTCCTAAACACTTTGCTTGGTAAAATTGGGATACTTTGTTCATTCTTGAAGAAATTCTCCGGATCAACCGCAGTCTTCACCTTCACCAACCTATCAAAATTGTCATTAAAGTACTTGACCCCATAAACCTTCCCCTCCTCGTAGCTATTTTTACCAAAGTGATTAATACCAATGTCCAAGTCCCTATAATTCAAGTAAGCACTTCTCGGATTCTCGGACACATACGGAGTCATGAAACTAAAAAGACTCCGTATCTTGGTCACACAATCCCTCTCCGCTTCGGCTCCGGAATCACTCCAACTCACCGAGTACTGAATCTTGAACAGGTTCCCAGCTCGGTGCGGGAACGGAGTCTCCGAAGCCGGAATCTCGCTCATTCTCCCTCCATAAGGATTAAAAACCAGACCAATTTTACCAAGTTCAATCATCTTCATCCATAGTGATTCCAACCCACTTTTGGAAATCGGTTTCTGAACGTAGTCCGATTTTCTAACCCCGGAAACAGCAGAATTAGGTTTCCGGTTGAGCAAGACATCCGGCGACGTACCGTTTTGAACATTGTTCCACCAGAGAACGGATCCCATCCAACTCAACTCCGTACAGTTCTCCTTCTTCAAGCCCAAGAGCGGAAAATCCTTCTCCAAAATGGACACTAGCTCTTCTGCGTTTCCCAAATAGAGAGCCACGATTGTCGATTTGACCGTAATCGAACTTTCTTTTACAGTAGAAGACGACGGTTGTAAGAGCATTCGCATGAAAAGACCGTCGTCTGTTGTTGGAGCAGCGTTCTGCCACTGGTAAACAAACTCGGTCATGTTGTCGTTTGCCACGTCTAAGGTCCTGAAAGCCTGGAAGACCGTGACGGTTTCCGGTACGGGAACAAGCTTCACCTTGTACGACAAAACGACACCAAAACTCGCTCCCCCACCTCCTCGGATTGCCCAAAAAGTGTCTTCCCCCATTGATTTTCTGTCGAGGATATTCCCTTTCGCATCGACGATCTTCGCGTCAACGACATGGTCACTGGCCAAGCCGTGCTTCCTCAACATGTTCCCGTACCCGCCGCCGCTGATGTGTCCGCCGGCGCCGACCGTCGGACAGATTCCGGCTGGAAAACCAAGAAGATTGCTGCTCTTCCAAATGCTATAGTACAGCTCGCCGAGCGTGGCGCCGGCCTGAACCCATGCCGATCGGTCGGCTGCGTCGACTTCGATCGAGCGCTGCCGAAACATGTCGAGGATGACGAACGGGACGTCGCAGACATAGGAGAGACCGGCATAGTCGTGGCCGCCGCTTCGAGTTTTGAGGCGCAGGCCGAGGGTTTTGGTGCAAATTACGGTGGCCGAAACGTGGGAATCGCTCGTCGCGGTGACAATGAGGAGAGGCTTTTTGGTGGAGGAAGTGTTGAAACGAGCGTTTCGGATGTATGCTCTAAGAACGGAGGTGTAGGAAGTGTTTGATTGAGAATAAATCTCGTTGGAGACGTTTTTCGGTGAGTGTTTTTGCATGCATTTTAGGAAAGAATGATACGATGAAGAAGAATCTGAGATCGCTGCCAATGAAGACAAAGGCAAGAGGTTAGTCAGAAGAATAAGAAGTAGAGCGAGAGGAAGCATTTTGGGGAACGAAAGGTGAAGTAGAGGACCTTTTCTTCTATCGTTTGATCTGTTCTTTATTTGACTTGATTGTTAGTTTTATATACAAAGTGTCGACGAGGAAAAAAAAAAGTGTTTGTTTAGTTTTCTTTTTTTTTTTTTGGAAAAAAAGGAACAATTTTTATCGTTGTGTTAATCGTGTATTCATCATGTTGTTTAATTCATCACATGAGTTTACTATGTTATGGTAAGAATATTATCATGGAAGGAGATTTTTTCTCTTCGAAATCCGAACTAAGAATTTTTTTTTTTATCCCAAACTAAGAACTCTTTCTTCTTCTTCTTTTTCATTTTTTTATATGTATATATGTAGTCATTTTTCACTTGCCATACTTTTGCCGAAATTTAGCATCAACTATTGTTTATGTGTTAATTTTGGCATCTCATACTTTGATTATATTATTACAAAATTGTTAAATTTAAAATTTTAAAAAAATTAAAATTAAGCTTGTATTCTAAATAAATTATTTGGATATGCTCAAGGATCTCATTTGTTTTTTTTTTCTTTTTTTTATTCTGTCTTAATAATCTGTTCTTATGTATGAAGGGATAAGTTCTAGATCTATACATGTAAATTTAGAACTTATGCATAAGATTTAGATCTACGTGAGTTTTATTCCATCTAATTGTAGACGTATGTATGTTTTGTTTGAATTTATTATTTTTATGTTATTTTGTATGGCCTTTTTTAGATTAATTTAAAAATTACAAGGATTTGGATGTCTAAATATTTCATATCCATTTCTATAGAATATCTATCACAATATCAAGTATCAAGTGTCAATTTTGGTGGCAGAGGATGAATTGAATGAGGAAAAGAGGAATCTGTTCGATCCTTAGTTGTACGTAGCGTTATTAGGTTTTTACCCATTGTAGGGTTTTCTTTTTCCTCCATAATGGTAGTACAATGATTTCATATCGATGTTTATATATGGTTTTGGCCCATGGGTTTTTCATGGTTCGATTTCCTTTTTTGATTAAAAAGGAAAAAAACACTTGTTCAATTAACTAGAAAGTTGACTTTATTAATTATTGAATAATAAAAAGTTTGAAAAAGAATATCTTTTTCAGTGGTTGAAATATATACATTACTTTTCTTTGCAGGAAAAGTTAAAATATATCACTTATAATAAGAATATTATACAATTGAATTAAGAAATAAATAATTTTTCTTAAAAAAAAAATAATAATGTGTGTCAAATTTAACACTTTGTTATTTATTGTCCCAAATGTAGCATTAACATTAGCATTGGAGATAGCTAAATAGATATTATTTTTTTTACTTTTAATTTTTTTGTTTTAATCCACATTTGCTTACATAATGGGATATTGACAACAATTTAGATATTTGGAAATTATCCCTAACTTAGTTTTGATATTCTCTTTATAGAGAAAATTAGTGGTTTAAGAATATATATGTCGTTTGATTACGTTTGTCTGATCAATGCTCAAAAGAGTAAAAAGGAGAAAATTTTGGCCAATTGGATGAAACGTGCATGTATCCCGAAAAAGACTCGGGGCAGTTTGCTATCAAAGATTTGACTGCTAATAGCTTATTAAATTATGAATTGAAAATGGTAAAATATTATGGTAATTGCTCAAACGTGATTGATCATTAATTATTAAAACAGTTCTTCCATTAAAAATTATATGTTGAAACAGTATTGTGAAGCAAGTTTTACGCAAAAGTTGGCAAGGAAAATCCCAGAAGATCTGAAATAATTAGGTGGCAACCTTAGCTGGATGATTCAATCCGGATATTATTGTACTCGTATTGACATTCGGTATTCAATTTCCAATGGCCAAAGTAGAGAAATGATTCATATATATTAAGTAGAGAAATAACGCTAGCTAGTGAATGTGGATATCAACTTTTATACTTAATTTTACGCAAACGAATGTTACAAAATGTTGTTGCATTATTTTAACTCGTAAATATTTTTAAGTAAGATGACGTCGTCTAAAAATTCGGTATCTTATACACATTAATCTACCGTAGAATCAAACTTTACCAGGTTAGAGTGTTTCTATTTATATTCAAGGGAAATTATCACAGATACCTTTTAAGACTCTGCATTTTTCAAAGCATGGAAAAACCTTAATTTGACTGGATTTTTCGTTAAAGGAATCCTTTGAATTAATCTATGAATCAAAAAATTTCTCCCTTCCATTCCCGTGAAATCAAGAAAAAGTCGTGAAACATATCGAACTTGTCGAGTTGATTGCAATTGATTTTATCTATGATGGAAGTCTCATCTAGGACGCATGCGAAAGCGTCTAGCTGATTATCAATCAAGATTCACGATTTACACCGGTGCCGAAGTATCCTTGTTTTCTAAAAAACATTAATATTAAAAATAAATAAATTGATCTTTTGATCAATTTGTTTACAAACTTATAATATATTAGCTAGTGACCTTTGAATGCAAGATTAAATTGGTATTATTACATTTCATAAACTTTTTTTCTTGTTTTGAATTAAATTACATTTCGTAAACTTAAAATCACATTGCTTGTAAACATTTGTATCACATTAAAAAAAAAAAGGGCTTAGAATTCTAGCAACTAAATAAAAACCTTGGGTTTTTATATCTTGCTTTTTGACTGTTTGTTTAGTTTATATATTGTGTTTTGGTTATTATTAATATTAACTTTTAGATTTGAAATTTGTAACAAATTTATATATTCTTTGAGTCAAACACTAATTTTTACTATTGAGTTTACTAAAACACCATTTAAAATTTTAAGAATTAAGATATATATTTTAATACTTAATTTTAATTTAAAACTAATTGAAATTAATAGTCAAATGAACAAATATTTAAAAAATATTCTTTCTTTAAAAAAAAGAAGCAAAAACTATAAATATTAAATTACTTATAAACATATTTATCAATTTTATATAAATTTTAAATATATATATATTCAAACTTAAAGGTATTTTGGTAAACATAATAGTCAAGATTGGTGTTTGATCCAAGGAGAGTATAAATTTATTATAAATTCTAAATCTGAAGATTAATATGATAATAACGAAACATAAGATATAAATTGAACAAACTATCAAAATAAAAGTAACTATCCTTAATATAATTTCCAGTAGTAAAAAGTTAAGCCAGCAAAATCTTGGATCAAAGATAAGCAAATTATAAATAGCACTATTGGTCCCCAATATTTTATATGTTTAGCATCCACCAATCTTTTGAAACTTTTTATTCTAAACAACTGTTAGAACCACATGAGATTAAAGAGTTGGAGGAGAAAATAATATTTTAATGAATTATACATACTTTTCATAGGCAAATGTGGTAACCAAAGATCAATTACTTGAAATATTATTTTTCTACTTATGATATTCTCTAATACTTTTGTCTAAACAAATTTTTGGAAAATTATAATTCAAAAGTGGGTATAAAAAAAATTCATTTGAGAATCAAATTCAAGAAAAGAAAGATGAAATCATAAAACGAGTAAAATATTTAGGATCAATGGTGAAAAATTTCTTTCTTTCAAACGGCTCCCTAATGAAATTTTGGACAAAAAAAAAGCACAAATATTATCTAATTATTGCCAAAATTACAATGACATCTAGTAAAACAAAAATAATTATAGTAAAATCACTTGGCAAAAGAAATAAAAATTGGAAAAAAATCTGTAAAATCTCTAGGCTTAGCTATGTTACTTTTCATATTGAAACAATTACTTATGTTTTTTTATTAGAATAACCCAAAAATGGAAAAATCTATAAAAGTTTCCAAGCTTACCTATATTATTTTGTATATGTAAACACTTACCTAATTTCTTTTTAAAACAAATAAATGGAAATTTACTAAATAAATAGTAAAGTTTTTTTGTCAAATTTGACTAGTAAAAAAATGTAATTTTGAAATTTTTTAGTTTTAGTAGATGTATAGGTAATTATGGAAAACATTAGACCAGTACTACTAATTTTACCCAATTAAATATCTGTAATATTTATACTACTTTTTCTTTTCATTAAATATGTTTTGTTTACCATTTACCTCCGCCCAAGTCGCCCAAATATATTCCAAAAGAGAAATTTAAATACTAAAAGTGAAGCTATTAATGTTAAGAGCAATGCTATAAAGTATTAGTAGTGCCTAGCAATACATAATATGATAATTTGTTATTAGAAAATTATAATTAATAGACTAAATTTCACATGATTTCTACCTAAAATGTAATTATAATAATCCAATAACAGACTGTCACCTCACTTGGTATTGGGCACCATATAGTGCAACATAACATTATTTTAATTCTAAATAATACTTCTAAAAAAAGTGACATTTGGCACCTTAATCTCGTTTTTCGTGTCAAATAAAAGGAAGGGCTTTCAAGCCAAATGGCCAAATTTTAGGTCACCATTTGAAAAATAACTATTTTTAAAAAATTGTTAAAAATTGGCCAAATTTTTACTTTAATAGATCAAAATATATTTTGTATAAAATTTATTTATTTTGTATAATATTGATTTAGTTTTTAAAAAACTTATTAACTACAAAAGGTCATTTATCAAAATAAAATTATAAACGGCTATATATTAAATTGGTGTAAAAAACGGCTATTTTTTAAAATTGATTTAGAAAATAAGGATATTTCTCATAAATACTCTGAAAAGAAAGTTCGGCCCATGCATTTCATCGTAGAGAAGAACAAGATGAAATGGTAAATGATATCTTAGCTTGTAAAGCTGTGATCTAGTCGAGTAACGTGTTTCACAGAGGTCTACACTGGAACATTTTTTTTATATATAAACGAGCTACTCAAAGAAATATCATTAATCAAAGCAAAAAGCTTCAAATTACAATGTAAGCATAAAGATTACAATTTCAAACTTTTTTTTTAAAAAAAAAAGACAAAAAATGGATTACAAACACAACTAAAAATAAATATATGAGTTATCTTGATTCTTCAAGAGAAATAGATAACAAGGACCATCCGTAATTAATTGCTTTCAACACTTGCTTCTGTTTACATTCTTGGCGGGATGGACTATACGAGGCTAACACAAATTAAGATCCATGCCCGTGTAAAAGAAAAGAAAATAAAAACCGACCACTAAACAGATCTAGATTTGAAAAAAAAATCTCAAATTTAAGATCTAGACTAGACTAAAATCTACATAAAAGAGTAATTCAAGCCCGATGTAGATATGGAATTATTAGAAGTGAAAAATAAAATTATATATAGTCATATAATTTTTGTTTTTTTGTGTGTTCAAAATGAAGTGCACATTAGTTTAGATTGCTTATATTTAAATAAAAAAGTTCAACCAATCTACAAAGGTATGGATTTAACAACGGATTTTGGAATTTCAGTCCAATTTAAACTGTATCTGGTCAGTAATACATATTTTGCTATTGGATTGGACAGATTGTCTTTTACAGTTTTGAACACCCTAAAGGTTAGGGGGCCGTTTGGTTCGCTCATTCTATTTCATTGGAATGGAAAATCCATTTGAATGGGTGTTTGTTTCAACAACTCTAAATTTTCCATTCAAATGGTCTTTTGGAATGAGTGTTTGTTTCAACAATTTAGTTTTTCCATTCAAATGGTTCATCAGTCACATCAACCAACTATTTGAATGGATTTTTGTGTCTTGGATGAGAATGGAGGGGAAAAGGTGTTTTTGAATAGTCCATTCTAATACTCCCATTCTAATTATAACCAATTCCACTATTTTTTCCATTCAAATGTCTTCCATTCCAATTATAACCCATTCCACAATTTTCATTCAAATACACACATTCAAATAGGCGAAACAAACGGGGCCTAGAGATTTGAAATGTTTTCTGCTGGTATATGATTTATTTACAATTTTAACAATGATATGTAAAATTGTTCACAAATTTCTGACTTATCAATGCTGACCGTTCAATAATTTAAAAACTAGTACACGGATCAGAAACCGAGTTTTTATTAGTTGACATTTTAGCCTGAATTTGTGTCAAATAATGGTGAATTTTTCTTAGTATTTTGATAAATATATTTATGCGACACGCTTAAGATTAGATAATAAATTTAAATAGTGTAAATTTCAATTGCTATGTATGAAATTATTGGTAAAAGAAACAAAAGACTAGACGATTTGAACTTAAAATCTCAATATTAACAGAGATATAGGGTGGATATCAACAAAGTATAGTATGCCATCTATATATTACTAAAACCATCTTTTTATTTCTTTATCACAATCCAATATATAATATAACTTTTTCTGTTTCCTCGTACACTCGGCCAATTAAAAATAACTGAAAATTTACATACAAGCACTAATTATTGTGCCATTTTACCCATCCAAGCAGCAAGAGGTGGAATACTTTGTTCATACCTAAAAAAGTTGCCTGGATCTACCTCAGTCTTAACTTGTACCAACCTTCCATAATTCCCTTTAAAATACTTGGTTCCCCAGATACTAGCTTCCCTGTAGGTTCCATTATATCCAACTCCATTGGTACCCAAATCAACATCTCTGTAATTCAGATAAGAACACCTTGGTGACTTCGACACAAGAGGTGTCATATACTCATAAAGCTTTCTAATTCGATCTAGATTTTGATCCAAAGTCCGGGTATCTTCCTCTTTCCACTGCACCGAGTACTGGATTTTGTACTTGTTCCCTGCTCGATGTGGAAATGGAGTTTCAAGCTGTGATATTTCACTCATTTTTCCACCATAAGGATTGAATGCCAAAGCTGGTTTTTTCAGTTCTATCATCTTCTTCCATAACCCTTCAAGCTCAGATTTTTTAATTGGTTCTTGTACGTAATCTGATTTTTTCTTGAGAAACTTCTCCGACTTAGGTTGCCTCTCAAGTAAAACATCAATGGAAGTTCCAATTGGGTAGTTTGACCAAAAGAGAACCGATTCAATCCAACTCATTTCGATATAATCTTCTCGCGTTAATCCCAATTTGGGAAACCTTTCAGCCATTAAAGCAGTAACTTCTTCTGCAGGTCCAAGATACAAGGCAACAAATTTAGCCTTCACTGTCTTCTGGTTTTTCTTATTAACTGGCATCAAAACCACTCTAATGAACATTTCATCGAGCATCTTATCTGCAACATCTTGCCATTGCAGAACAATGTCCGTAGCACCTTGTTCCAAGGTCCTTTCAACTCTAAAAACGGTGACGTTCTCAGGGACAGACACCAACTTGATTTTCCATGAAACAATGACTCCAAAACTAGCTCCACCTCCACCTCTAATTGCCCAAAAGAGATCTTCTCCCATGGATGTTCTGCTCAGAACCCTGCCATTAACATCAACTATAAGAGCATCAAGAATATTATCCACAGATAACCCGTGTTTTCTCATCATGTTACCATAACCTCCCCCGCTAAAATGGCCTCCAACTCCCACTGTGGGACAAACTCCAGCTGGGAAACCATGGATTCTACTCTGTTCTGCTATTTTATAGTAAAGCTCTCCTATAGTTGCTCCTGACTCAACCCAAGCAGCTTCATCTTCGATATTCACTGTTATGTTCCGAAGATTAAACATGTCAACGACGATAAAAGGGTCGTCGGATACGTAAGAAAGGCCATCATAATCGTGGCCGCCGCTTCGAATCCGGACCTGGAGGCCATGGATTTTGCAGCAAATAATTGAGGCTTGGATGTGAGAAACATGGGTTGGAGCAATAATGAACAACGGTTTTGGGGTTGTGGAGGATATGAATCTGAGGTTTCTAATGTATGAGTTTAGTACTAATGGGTATGAAGGATCGTTTGGGAAGAAAGTGACAGAGGAGATTGGTATTGGAGAGGTTTGAGAATGAGTTGAAAGACATCGAAGAAAGCTTTGCTGGGACTGATCTGAAAAAGCCATTGAATTGTGGAGAAGAAGAATTAGTGTTGAGAAGATTGTGGAGATTGTAGGATTTGGGGTCCTCATTGGAATGACATGTGAGATTGAAGAAGGGCTTTTTCTCATTTTAAAATCATGATAAGCACTTTCTAGTTTCCAGGAATTTTCTTCATTTTTCATGGAAAAAGTAACATGGGAAAATTAATAGTGAAGATATTTTGACTTGTAGATTAAGTTAGCAGTTGGCACCTTCTTGACGTTTGCATTTTGATAATTGAAAGGGAGGCATCGTTTTCATGCGATTGACACTGACTTCTTGACTTTTTTGCTTTTGGTGTCGGTTCAGTAACAGAGTTCAAAAGAGGCCTTTGAAATAATAATACAAGATAAAGAGAATTCATAAATAATTTATATGTAAAAATGCCCATATCGTTGTCGAGATTGTAATTTACTATTACAGAATATGGACAAAACGTGGATGTGGACTGATGCTCCCATAAAAATAGATATTTTCCAAAAAAAAAGACAGCTTTTTTTAATAAAATTTTACATAATTCTAGAATAAATAATATTTACTTAATTTCAACTAATCTGATAACAATCTGCTAAGAAAAAACTAAGTTGGCAAAAAAAAAAAAAAAACACAATATAATCGAATTTTGGACTCTGCCTTTATATAATTATATAGTACATAAAGACATAATTAATAATTATGATTATGTACATAATTAATAATTATGATTATGTATCGTATAATAGTGTAAGAAATAACAATATTATACATTTATTGTAATTTTAGTAGTATTTTACGTATTCATTACTCACAAGGTGAAAAAAAATGATATGGGATACATATAAACTAAACGTGTATTTAGTACCGAAAGAGGTCTTTTATTTTTAATCAAAATAAGAATTTCATTTATTGATCAAATAGGTGCATTATAAGGACTAGCCGAGATTCACATTAGATTACAAAATACCCTTAATAAAAAACAATCAATAAAACCATTGGATTCTAACAATGATCAAGAGGAAATACATAACCCAACATATATATCACAAAACGAGCTCTATTAGAAATTAATTATTTTTTATTCTTTTAAACGACTCTCGACAAATAGAGTTACCTCTTTCAATTAATATTGTAACAATCGTATACAAATCAATATTCAACGTGATATTATCTTCCTGATATAAATATTGAAAGTTTCTTATTTAAAAGAAAACCATACAAAATCATATAAAAAGACTAACAACTAACAAAACCCAAATAGATTTATTTATAATCTTGTGAGAGAAAACATATATTAATTTTTAGATCTTAGGTAAAATGTACCTCTTAGACATAGGAAATGATTAATCAAACGGAGTAAAAATTTTGAAAAAAAAAAAATGCAACTGGAGAGATATTTTAAGGACTTTTCTTTTTCTCCACGTGCGAGCTCAAGTGTTCAGTTTTTTTTTTTTTTTTTTTTTTTTGTTTCTTTCGAGCTGGCGACCTGAGTTTAAAATCCCCATGAAAGAGGTAAGGAGTATAACTGATTTGAGCCCTAACCCACGTAATCTTTTTTTTTTAAAAAAAAAAATGGGACTTCGCCTTTTAGCGTAATGTAAATATAAAGATGTAGGAGTTAGAAAAGAGGAAAATAAAGCTTCTTCAATGGGCAGGAGGCAGGTACCGTACCTTGATTTGGATTGATACTTATTCTTTGATGTTAATTGACAAAGAAATATTTTTCAATGTTGTTTGAAATATCATTTTTCTAGAAGTGAGTGATAAGATGTCCCTAAAATAGTAACTGACATGTTATTTTTCTAATTATTAATCTCCACTTATTTAAAGAAAAAAAGATTCATGTATTTTAGAAATCGAACTCTGAGCTGATAATCAAAACTCTATCACTCATTTACTGAGCTAGCTCAAGTGGACATAAAGGAAATATGCTCAATAGTTAGTAATTAATATATCTTTGCAATACATGCTTCGACAAAAATATTATTGAAAATGACAAAAGCATATTTTTACCGTTTACTTTTAAATGATTTAACAATATGGAAAATAAATTAATACGTTTAGATGTCATGGCATGCTTTAAAGTAGTTCTTATGAAGTTTCAAGATATTCTAAAATAATTTAACTATTGAAAAAATTAATTTAAATATTTCATTATGGTTTCATATATGTGAATTTCACATTGAACCACAACAAGCGTGGATAATTTTTAATAAAATTTTATTGCTTCTCAATCAATTTTAAATGATGAATTTTTCGATGGTTTGTACAATATTCTCGATAGACTCTAGAGACACTGCAGACAAAATGTCATCTAAAGTCTATGTCTATTTAGAAGACAATTTGTCAGAAAACAATCTTCAAAAGTTCATTTGGATATAAACATATCATATCCAGAGATTCTCTCTACAAGAAAAAAGCCTTCTAGCTACAATAAAATAGGTAGCTAAAAGTATGTTTTTAGTAGTAAATAATTGTTTTGCTACCAAAACAATTGGTAGCTCGTTGGTAGTTATAACCCCGTAGCAAAAGATCTTTTGCTACAAAAAAAAAAACTTAGTAGCAAAAACCGTATGCCTTCTGCTACCAATAGTAAGTAGCAAAAATTTCTAAAATTTAGTAGCAAAGAGATCAAAATTTGGTGTCTATACAACCATCTTGCTATCAAATTTTAGTAGCAAATGCTATAAAATTTGGTAGCAGATAATATAGTGTCTAATACAATTAAATCAAGCACTAGCTACTAGATAATTTTGTAGCCAAAAAATGAATAATAAATTTAAATAACAAAATTACGATTCTAATTTTATGATTTTATGATTATTAATATTGTTTGTTATTTCTTAAAATAATAATTTGTAATTCTTTAATTATTTAGTCATCTAAAATATAAAACATCAAAATTAAACAAATTAATTATAAAATTAATATTATACAAATCAGTAAATATATGTACACATACGAATATGATAGTGTAATTTAAGATCACAAGAATCGGTTGTTTACTAGCTAACCAGATCGAATTGCATCCATATCAAAGAGAAAAAGAACATTGATTTTTTTTTTCTTTTTGCTATCTTTTTTTTCAATACTTGTTGAAGCATTTTCTTCTCACTGCACTTCTGCAAATATGTTCCAAACTCTAATCTTTCCCAATATCTATTTTTTGTAAAAAAAATGCAAGAATATATTACCTGTCAAATATTGCAAGAACATGCAAATACTTATACATTACAAACAATACAACATTGAAAACGAAAATAATGAAATTAAGATAAAAATGAGACACTAGAATACAAAATCATGCATATGTACAAGTAGAGTATAAATTTAGAAATGTAATACCTTCTTAAAACATTCTGCAAAGATTGCACAAAGCAATTGGATCAATCATGGAACTTATTTTGACCTTACTCTTATCATCAAAATTTGAAGAAAAAAGATTCTTGCATCAAACAAAAACCTGCAATAGAACAATCAGTCCACACATCAATTATCTACTACACATAATAAATTAAATATATATAGCCAAGTAAATTCTATATGTGAATACTCAAGATTCGAGAATGAATACTAGCCTCCTGCAAAATAAGAAGGAATTTCATATAATGTCATTGGTACAACATCTTTCAAAATGAAAAATGCAACAAAAGGCTCCTAAAACATGTCCAAAACATGTTCAATTAAGCAAATCTCGATTTTTATTTCGCTGGTATTTGTGATCATTACTATATATGAATATTAGATCCCAAGAGATATGCTCAATACACAACCTTCTTTTATAAGCTATCAAATCAACTTGAACATACAAATTTAGAAAATATGACATTAGTTGTACTTATTGGAAAAACAAATGCTACCAATTTAAAACCAACATATCATGGCTTCCAAGTAACCTATTTTCTCAAAAAATAAAATTAAAAACTTAGTTAAACTAGTGAAAGAGTTCCAAGTTACATCAGCACAGTGCAACAGTATAAAATTGAAGGATTTAACAATGTAATCATTCTAATAGCAAAAAAAAAAAAGATTCATAATTCTAATCTATGCCATCTCGACTGTTGTGTGAGATCAAGAACATGAAGATCCTCGGTAGACAAACCAGCTGGACTAATAAATAGAAAGGAGAAACTGGAACGAAAATATGATTTGAATACGATAACTTAGAAGAACAATGTGCCGTATTCGAACCTGAATAATAACCATAGTTCCAACAGCAGTTGCTACATGAGCAGCGCTTTGCGTGGGTGGTTCTCCAAAAGGAGTGATCCTGAAATATAATTCAAGTTTAAGCCAAAAAAAAAAGTGCTGATAGCCACTGTGATTTTGCTCGAATTTTAGGACTACTGATGTGCATTGTTATGATGTGTTAACAAATAAATGGTCTACGTAAGCTTGGAATACATAAATGAAAAAAAACACATCAGACAATGAATCAAATAGATGCAGATCGTATTTTTTACAAATCAATTTATCCTGATTGTATTTTGAGCCAAAGCCATAAAATGAGGCTCTATAATCTCTCAACAAAGCCTCAGCACAAGATAAAGCATTGACTCTGAGTTCATACCAAACGAAAAATCATTCAAGTCCAGCAAAAATCAGATAAATCTCACTTATACATAAATTCCCTTACTGGGTTTTCAAACGTTTAGTATTAGGCACAATAAATCACCACAGAGAAAAAAAAGTAAAAATAAATTAAAATAACCAGAGTTATGAAACTTTCTTAGTGGGGTGTCTAAGGGAAAGGAAAGCTAACCTTTCGGAATATTGTAATCGGCCAAAGTGTGACCATCCTTAAGCAGCTTCCAAGCAAAAATCAAGCGCTGCTGATCCAGAGGAATAACAGATCTGGTCATGAGTCCAAGAGAAACAGAACAGATCTGGTCACGAGTCCAAGAGAAACAGAGTTATAAGGTTGATTTGATCACAAATTCGAAGATCAAAGAGAGAGATCAGTTCAGTCAGCAAAGTTTCAGAGAGATTAAATTTGAGTGGAGATAAGAGAGGTTTATTTCTTTCAATAGTTTTTTCCCCTTCTTTCCTCATCTTCTTTAAGGAGCCCGCCAAAAATTTTCCCCAAAATTTTCCGAAAAAATTAAGTAGATGACTAATATTTTAAATTTGATTAAGTAAATGTCCATTTTTAAAATTTTATAGCTAAATATCTAGGTATATATATTTTTATACTTAATAGATATGTTAATCTACTAATTTCAGTTGCAATACTCAAATGTACTAAGTATATAATTTTTTATACTTGGTATATAAAAATTTTACACTTGGTATATAAACATATATACTGGACATTTTGCTATAATATTTAACAAATGGATATTTACTTAAATTGAGTCCAAAATTTAGTTATATTTCTATGAGCCCCAAATTTTCCCGAACCGCACCAAAATTTTGGGATAATACTAAAAACATCCCCTAATTACAAAAATACCAAAAGTTTACCCTGTGTTTTTAAAGATACAAAATATATTCCTTTAGTTTGCAAATCATGCAAAATAAAAATCCCTTCTAATATATTTTTGTCGATTTTGTCAATATTAATTTTGAAATGGCAAAAAAGGACCTTAAGAAGTAGTATCTAAATAACACCTTCAAATAAATATTTCGTTAAAGATCGTAAAACTAAAAAAAATAGGTAATACGAAACAAAGCATTTGAAAAATCTAATTTGAGTTTTCTATTTTTTATTTTAGTAAGTAAATCAAAGAAAAACAACCGTCTTCTTACTTTTTCGAGTGCAAAAACTCAAAAACCCCTTTTAATTATTTTAAAATAAAATATGCTCATTATAAACAAATGTCCACAATCCATATAGCAAAGATCCATAATCGTTCAAATTCATAACTCAAAATCTACTAGCATAGAGGTTTGCTTTCTCATCGAGCCATTCACAACCACGGCTTAAAATACCGATATCGATATTGGTATTGATGTCGAGGTTTTATTTTATAGATATTGTCGAGGACATTGTCGATATCAAAGTTATTTCAGAAAAATACTAAAATTTGTCTTAAAAGTCAAAATTTTAAAGAAAAACTCTAAAAAAAAACTAAAACAAGTGGAATTTTAGAATTTATACTAGCTTTTATTTAAAAAACGAAACATGTTTATGAAACAAATATTGCATCGTACCTCGTTAAAACTTGACTAGAAAAAATCCTATGAAAAAAAAATCTAGTCAGAAAAAAGAATACATCAACCAAAGCAATAATACGGTAACAAGTCTAGGAATAAATCAAGACTCAAGAGCATAGTACACTTGGATTAGTAAAAATCAATTCCATGAACTTGTCAGCCCACTCCACCTGAATGTGATTGATCTCTAGTTGTGTGTAACTTTTCTTCCCATTATACTAAAATAAAAAAAATTCATATATAATTAGGATTTTGCCATTGAGACTTTTAAGAGAAAGATATGGAAAGAACAATGTCATATAATTTAAGATAATTTAGCTTATATTATTGTTCAGCCATTGCACTAGTCTCGAATCCATGCAAAAATCTTGCATATATTTCATTATATAAAATCCGCATTTGACATCTGATGGTTGTCGAGGACACTACACATATATTAAGATGTCAAACATCCTTTATAATAAATGGGTATAGTAGAAGAGTATGGTAGTATATTAAAAGACAATCTATTACTTGCCTTTATACATCTCCATATGACATTATCCTCCCTTGGAAGCTTTCGTTTGAAGCATTGTACTAGTCAAAAATCCTGGAAAAAAAAAAGTAGGTACTCAAAGCGACTTAAGAGATAGTAAACTGATAATTTGACAATATTATTGTACAATACTATTTCACTTACATAGCAATACGATATTTAATCTCATCACATGGAGGTTGTTTGAATGGATCAAGCCAGAAGCATGTATCACGGATTGCATCGATGATTATTAGCATCTAATAACGTCTACTTAACACCGAAAAGAAACATTATATATAAATACATATTATCTACTATCTAAATAGCTAATATATTAAATATTACCCTATATTAACCGGTAGTAACCAAAATTGTCCTATCTCTGTGTCTTTCAAGCGATTCGCTATTAATTCTGCACGTTCTATTTGAGAAGAATCCATAACTGAAGCCCATAATGGATCAAAGAACCGAAAATGATGTCCTTGCTTTGACTTCTCTAATATTTCATGTAAGATCCTAAATAAATTCAATGATTATATCCAATAAGATTACATATAAAACAGATGTAGGTTTCAACATACTAGGTAAATGAAAAAGAATTTTGCTTACCTAATGTAAAATGCTATACATGGATCTCAAATCTCTACCATTGTGCCCAAATGAATTATATCATCAACTTCTAAATATAAATTCTGATCATGCTCGAAAATCTCTAGGTCTATTTCAAGAGAAAATGTCACAAAACAATTGGAAGATTCTATCATTTTTAACATCATTTTCAAGCTCCATGGGATATTCTTAGGCATCTCAAATCGAATTGGAGACTTTTCCACCACCCTTGAACTAGTAGAGGATTGGATGGAATGGGCGGCCATTCTCAAAGATAGATCATCATTCTCTTGTACCTTAAGTGGTGGTGAAACAATTCGTCTTTTCTTGTTGTCTATCTTATTACGTGCCTAAAAATTTAGTGAAGAGAAAATTAAATAGTGACCAAAACAAAAATTGAATGTGTTTGATAATAATCAAGCTAAATTTACTTTTTACCTCATAATCACCAATGATGACCAAGTGTACTGGCCATGCAACAAAACTTTTGACGGCATCTTTTACGAATATTAAATCATCACCCATTGGAATAGGAAGATAAGCCTTTTCATTGATACATTCTATTATTACTACTCGCACATTATTCTTTCCCAGTTCTCTACCATGAATTAGGCCTTCATTGGCTACAATCCGACCAAGGGCAACTATATTGCCATTCTCCAAAATTAATCTACAATTTTTATCCTGAAAAAATATTAAAACATCAGTAATTAATTCTGTATATTTGTAATATGAACGACTAGTGATTTGTTTAAATGATGCATATTAAAAACAATTGCTATAAAAATATTATATAAAAATATTTCACTAACCATTAATGGTGGTGACAATTGCAGGAGTCGCGGTTGTTGACAATATGAATTAAAAGAATGATGATCTATCTGTTTGTTCGTTGATGATAATAATCATTTGATCAATTCTTGTTGTTGTGATACTTTCCTTTGTAGTGCTCAAATCATTCTCCCGATAACTCTTCAACAAGCTTTGGTACGTTATTGCTTTCATTCTTAAGATCTTCAATGGTTTTCTCTAAATTTTCAAAGCGTTGTTGATCTTCATTTTGTTTAGATTTCGAAGAAAACTGATAAAATGTTTTTCTACTAAGGATTGGTCCAAAACCTCGTAACCAACCGTATTTCTCAGAATCAAGAACCTGTTTACGTATAGCAAACTCATCTATCGAGATTATAGATCCATCTTCTTGTTGATTAAGCATCTTGTGTTGCAACTCTATCATCTCATTCTACATTAATAAAAGATTTAGATGTTATTTTTTTTACATAAAAGATAAATTATAAATTTGCAAAAAAAAGAAAAAAAAAACTCAAAAAAAAAGTTTATAATGTGTACATATATACATATTTTTCCTCTGCTTCACCATGAACCCACCAATTTTCAGTATTCCAGTGAGTTTTCTTAAAAAAATTTTATCTCTCCAACTGTAACACTTTCTTCTGGTTCTAATTGTGAATCTGTCGTTTGTTATAATTTCTATAGTACATGAAAATAATAAATGATAGTTAATTAAATCAAATCAAATTAGTATTTAAAAATATTAAAAATATGTGTACCCCTTCATGTAAGTGTTGCGTAAATAACTTGGATCCACCAATATGCATGAAAGAAATTTTTGATCTATTCAGTGGCCCCACGACAGACTTCTTCTGGCTAATATTGTATATTATTCTTTTCAAAGAAAAAACACGAGTATGTAATACTTCCACTATTACTAACATAAATGAATGAGTACAAAAAATTATGATACCTTCCATTCACCATTGGAAAAATATTCATTGCATATCCATTCCTAATCCTTGTCTCTCATCACCATCTGAGATCGATACTGTAATGGATTTTTTCCTTCCTTGATAATTTTTTTATATTAAGTGTGGCACTTATTTCGATAATCCTTGTAGCGTTTAGAACAATAATGATTGCAAATAACCTCAAGATGTCTATCTTTTTTAAAATCTAACTCAAATATATCCTGTATAAAAAGTACTAAAGAGATTAATAAAAGTCGCTAAATAACAATTGTTAGAGTTAATATGAAGGAAAACAAATGTACCCCTATACGAGCATATATTGACTTCTTATCTGGAAGAGGAACTTTAGCCCAACCACTATATTGAAGTAGAGCATGGTGGCGTATTATTACAATAATATTGTTGGCAAACTTAGCATCATTTTTTCCATGGACTCGAATTGCTTTCCAGCTCTAGCGAATGACTGCCTTGTTTCTACCCATGGAATATAGCCTTCTTCATCCTGTTCCTCTTCATAATCGGTTCTTGTGGGTGATAAGAGCATATTGTTGTTACACACTTCTTGAAATTCCCCGGCAACGGCGCCAAAAACTTGTTGCAGATTTTATAATAGCTACGCAAGTGCACGTGTCGAAACAAGTAATATAGTAGTGAGTGAGTATCGTCTCCACAGGGATTGATTACCAAAATTATTTGTACAAATCTAAATGCCAAAAGAGCTAAATTAATGAATGAGAGATATTAATTTGTGAATGAAATAGCAACAATTAAAAGATGCAAACAAGAATGTAAATATTGAGCAGAAAATAATAAGATCTAATCAAATGAATGTGACTCAGTGGTGTGGATAAGCTGGGACTATTGAATCCTCCTTGGTTGCAAATCTGGGTTTAGTTGCTGCAGCA